>JXSR01S059313.1:83884-100327 GCA_000969725.1 Ophiothrix spiculata | reverse complement strand
ATTTTGGTTCAATAATCATAAAAAAATAACGGGATTCAAAAAGTGCCGAATTGCGTCTACACTAATAGATCGATTAATTGTGTTATGATTGCATGTACAATACTTGGATCACCAGTTTAATACATAACATTTAAACCTTACGTGTACTACCAATGGAGTTTGTAGTGGATAATTATGTCGACTCATGACACTGTCATGAAGTCAAAGGGCACGTAAACTATCCCTATTATAGATCCCATAATCAACAACAAGACAGTTACATGAAGCATTTCAGACAACTACATATTCTTGAATTTTATAATGTGTTTGTTGTTTTTGAAAAGACTTCAATAGATTTAACATTTGTTACTTTCATTGCAGATATTGGATCTGCCAGCATATTTACAATATCCGTCCGATCAAAATGTCTGTACTAAGAGGTAAGTTTTTAAAGATTGGTCACTCACTCATACCACTCTTTTCAGAGTGAATGGGTATAAAATGTATTAATTTGAATCAATAAGAAAAGAAGCCACTCGCTCTAAAAAGATTGATCAACCTTTTAAAATGATTGAAGATGAACCCTTTGAGTAAAATTGTATTTGGTTTCACTCGAAAATGTTGCGATTTTACTCGAATGAAGCGAAACTTATTTGCTTCAAATTCATCTTAAATGTCTAACCTGTATCTTATGCTAATTAAAGATTGTGACGGTCAAACAGGTTATTTTTGATTATTAAAGGTAATTTCTTTTAAAACATTTTTTTATACTTCCGGAAATTGAAATACCGAGTATAGTGCTGCCACGATAGAACCTTCATTTCCTCAGTTTTAATTTCAAAAATATCAAAGCTTTAAAAGATTCCATTAGTTTGATTCTAAGTGGAATCTAAGCTACGCTACTGCCATTAAGTTTTTTTTTCTGATTGCAAGTATTTTCTTTCTATTGCAGATGCCAGCACATATTTTGGACATTAACACAGTAGCAGGTGCCTTTTAGCTAACCAACTATTGCCATGGTTGAAATTAAACAAACTCATGCTTAACAATAACAAAACTGAATTTGTCATAGCTGGTAGTTATCATGGCGTTCAGAAACTCCCTACAATGCAGCTGCATATAGGAGGTGATATCACCTTTTAGTCATGTCCGCAACCTCGGTGTTCTATTTGACACGAACATGACCATGACTAAACATATCCCTGGATAAAATCGAGTACAAAAATAGTACAACATTCCTAAGGTGCACATTTGGAACATCATTTAAGTACAATTTGAGTACATTTATAGTACACAAATTTGTACTATATTTGTACTAAAACTGTACTATAATTTTGTTCCAAATGTGCACCTTAGGAATGTTGTGCTATTTGTGTACTCGATTTTGTCAAGGGATGTTAGTTCCATCGTCTCTTCTGGTCATTACCATCTTCGTAATATCAAGAGATTGCGTCGCTATCTTGATCATGATGCGAGACACCAAGTCGTCCATGCGCTGATTTTGTCCCGACTGGATTATGGCAACGCCCTCCTCTACGGAGCTGCATCACAGGAATTCAATCGCCTCCAATCAATTCAGAACAAAGCTGCTAAGCATATCTTCTCTGCTTTAAAATTTGATAGCCCGGCTACATTACTTGACTCTCTGCATTAGCTCCCAATTCATGAACGCTTCTGTTTCAAACTCTGTGTCTGTGTGTATAAAGCTATAAATGTTCAGGCTCCACAATAACTGTCTCACAAAATCAAAATCAAAGCTGTGCTATCACATGGACCAATCACTCGCGCATCTGCAGATCCAACTCATCTAGCTTGTCGTACCATCAACCAAAAAATACGTTGGGGACAAATCCTTTGCTGTCGCAGGGCCTACCCTCTGGAACAGTATTCCTCGTCATGTGCGTGAGTCCATCAACATTGACACTTTCAAACAGGGATTCAAGACAAATTTATATCCCCAGTAACTTTCATGCTTTTGTGTTTTGTATATTTTATGTGTATGCGCTATGATCTCATTGGAATTGGCGCTATATAAATTTTGCCTTTTATGCTATGTTATAAGACGATAATAAATAAACTTGGCTAACAAATTTTAACATAAATGTTGTCAAAAATTAAGAAAACAAATCATCATTAATGACTGATTGAATTAAATTGTTTTTTCCATTTAACTGCAAACTTGGTATATTTGTCTTGGTTTTTATTAACCTGTACCAAATTCGTTTGATATGTGCCCAATACCATTGCTGAAGTGTCATTCACTGAGAAGCATGGACGTAAAGTAAATCCTATAGCCCATTCAATAATTTTGGTGGTCATGCAATGACTGACTTATTGCTTTGATATAGAGTTATAACAACATTTAGTAGTCTGTAGATATTTGCTTCAATTTAATTAAAGTCCACATAATTTCTGTTATAATGGTAGACTCATTCTCCGATAAAGCGTGCAAGTTTGGTCTCGGAAATTTTAAAAGTTCAACTAATGAACAAACATACAAAATCGTAAACTCTTATGGTTTCTGAAGAAGAAACAGTGCATGGGAGATTTTTAAAAATACTTGGTTTACACTTAATTAGGACCTCTACGTGGTTTAGTTAATACATTAGAGTCACATTATTAATTTGTGTGAAGCTAAACATATTAGCATGCCAGGAAAGTAGATAACGATAAATCTGAAAATGCAAAATCTTTGCTTTTCCCATGTCTCCAGCCATACTGTTTCTGTTTCATGTGCCACCGTTCCTAAAATATTCGAGCATTTCAGACATAATGCACACTATTTAATAGCCCGTAATAGGTTTTAATTATGACATAGAAAGTGTAATTATATTAAGTATTTGATATAGCATATCGCCAATATTGCAAAAATATACTAATACTAATTTAAAACTATACTATTTCTAAAATCGATAATAAAGTGTGAAAATAAATTTGTTGATGGATGATTCCGCATTAGGTTTATCAAGTAAACTTGAGTGTTGCATAGCATATATGTTATATAGAATTATGTATTTACAGTAATGATTTACACGGATATTAATATTACAAAAACCTATGTGACGGTGACATCGAAACAGATACGTAATGTACATTCTGCTGCCTTCTCGCAAAACGCGGTACACGTTGAGCCAAAATATTACACCACAGTTTAGTAAGTGTAGAAGTCCTTATTAAGTGTAAAGATCAGTTTGTAAGAAAACAAATTTTCTCAAAAATGAATATTAAAGAAAAGATTCAAACAGATACGTAGCGACAGATACGTAATTTTAATTTTAAATAATAGGGAAAACAATGGCTAACAAAAATCAAGTAATTTTAAAAATCTCCCATGCACTGTTTCTTCTTCAGAAACCATAAGAGTTTATGATTTTGTTTGTTTTTCATGAGTTATTAGTAGTTGAAATTTTAAAATTTCCGAGATCAAAGTTGCACGCTTTATCGGAGAATGAGTACCATATAGAAAGAGTAAACAAGCGGATAAATAGATAATAATACTTAAATTTCCATAGTCATCAAACCCTGGAACATAAGTACCTGTGTTTTCCGGAATTAAACTCACCGTGCAAAAACTCTTATCCCCAGACAATGAACGAGAGGAAGCCTGTTGGATAACGTCAAGCAATCCTTGTCCAATTGACTTAGCCAAACCCTTCCAGCAAAATGTCCCAAGCCTTATAAGACAACAAGACGCTAGATCTCTGGGGCATGTCACCATGAGGCAATCAACCGTAAAACTGTCACGGCCCACCCTAAACTATGAACACTCTCAGCATGTTCGCGATCTCTGAAGCAGAGCACCATGGACAAAACCGTAGCTGTTTATCACTATTTATACTGTTTTTACTACTGGTGAAACTGAACAATCTTTGATCGCCAGGGTAAGTGAACATAGCGATCCAGAGAAAGTGTGAGGGTTCACAATACACTGTGGCTAAGGAACAGTTTAAATTCTGGACACGGATCATAGACATTTTCAGAGATGTGTGAAGGAATCTGTTTACATTGCAACTCTTAACCTTCGTCTAACCAAGGGGAGGGGATGTTAGTTTTTCCCCGCTGCATATATACGCAAAAGCAACCGAACCTATGCATCTATATATTAAAGTAATATCTATTACCTGTATACATCATTTACGGCCATTTTGATGAAAATGGGGGTACCACCCAAAGTGGAGGTAGAGTAGTTCGTCAAAGTTGGGAATTTTAAGTTGCTTTTTTTTTCAGTATGCATGCTATAAGGTTCAAACATACAGTACATGTTAGAATTATCATTTCCCTTCTTTATTAGTAACACACCCTGATGAAAATCCGATATTTAGAACTTGTGTAGTAGCAAAATTGTGATTTGGTGACCAATTTTTGCCAAAAACCAGATTTACATATCTTGAAGTACTTTATGACGTCATAAGTACGTAACGCCTTGGTCAATTCTGATGATCTTGGTATCCATTGGTAGCAAAATCAAGTTCGGTTCTAACAATAGTCCAATTACCAAAAAGGCTTGGTTAGACGAGGGTTAATCTGGACTTGAATAAGGACCTCGGGTGATATGCCTTACCTAACACTTACAAGAAATTGATCAAGTCATGTGATCTCACGATCACTTCCCGATCACAGTGTTGATTAAGAGTTCCTCGGATGAGGCATAAATTGTCATTTATTGCTTGTGTGAATTAGTTGAAATACGCATGGGGCGCATGTATTGTAAATAGCGTCAGTTTTGGCAGATACAGTAAACCTTAAATTTGATTTTAAAAACTTGTTTCTTAAGCAAGTAAATATAGGTAAGGTAAAGGGGACCGCCTGTATTTTACAGGCCGGAATGCATATCTCTCTTTCAAAGCGATTGGCCCAGGCTCCACAATTTGTTACATTTGCGGTGAGGGGATCGCCACACCTTTCACGCGAGTCTGTTACCTTCCCAGTATTGAAGAAAGCCGGTACCCATTTGACACCTGGGTGGAGAGGAGCACATAATAGGGTTAAGTATCTTGCTCAAGGACAGTACACACGCCGCTCACTGGATTCGAACCGAAGACTCTCAATTCCCGGTAATTAACAGTCGAGGACCTATCCGCTAGGCTACGCATGTCCCAATTATTACATTTAATAAATTAGACCGAGTTATAAAAACGAAGCAACCAATCCAGATCCGTGCATAGGATGTATCCTAAATCAAATTCATTAAAAAAAAATGCGTTTGCCCATTGACTTCTATGTAAAATGATTCTATGTAAAATATCATTTTAAAAAAAGTAGTGTATTTTTCATGTTCTAAAGTTTTGGAACAATTATATCAGATTGTAAAATGTCTTTAACTCTATACATATTTTGTTTTATGACACGGGCGATTCAAAATTAAATGTCCTCAAAAAACAAAGGTGGAGCCAAACAAATTGTTTTCGCAAATTTTCAGTGGTTTTGTGGCACCTTATCCTACATACACACACATGTCGTTAAGCTTTGTCAGATGGTAGTCCACTCCTCCTCCTCTTTCCCCTACCTGGCTACTTATACGCCACTGCAATAACCGTGTGTTTTAAATGTCACAGAATTTTGCTATTTTGGTTAAGCTGGATTACGATTAACGCCTTCGAATTTCATTAAACTAGGTCAGGGTTAATCATTTGATCTGATTATTTTCAAATGATTTGCAAAATACGATTTCCCCAATTCTCCCCAATTTCCCCAATTTACGTAAAAAGGATAATGCGTTTTCATCATAATCTATCGTTTTCCTCTTGAAAGCTGAATTTTACGTTTGCATCCTGATTTTTGAGGGGTGCTCTGCAGTAGATCTGGATCTTTGACATTCCAGATCCAAAAGGAACTCTGAGCCACTCGCGGTAGCGATTCTAGTAGCGGGGTTTGCCCAAGGACGCAGAGAATTGCTATCAGTGAGGCTCGGACATTAGATCGTGGCTTCAACAGTACCAGATTTCTTGTATTGTTAAACAGGTAAGTTGAAATGTTTTGTTGTTGAAATTGAAAAGGTAATAGAAATTAGAAATTAGATAAAAATCCCGAACAACTTTTCCATCATATGAAAGACTGACAGGTAACTATATTGAAAAGTGTGTACAATCAAGTTTTTGGTTTCCTTTATTGCTAGCGGGTAGTAGGTAACTAAACGCTTTTTGTTTTCGCTATCACCATATAACATAACGGGGTGATTCACTAGCTTGGTTGCCGATGTAAAAGTAATCATCAAAGTCCCCCTGGAATCAAAGTCCGCCTCCCATAGACCATAATGGAATAATGTGTGAAACGAATGTTGCGTGATAGTTGTTAGCCTATACAATACTGTACAACCCGGACAGTAAGATCAGGGGACCTCTATTCCTATTACACCGCTTATATGGTTAACTGGCGGTAATTTTTTTAAAGCGTTGGTGATGCAACCCTGATGTTACGTACTTTGTTACATTTTGAGTTATAGTTTTAATTGGATCAAAAATGCAAACACTCTTTGTATTTTTGCACCCATTTTTACCAGAAACATTACCATAATGCGCTTTCTGCCTATTGCATTTTTCGTTGCCTTGTTAACGCTGGTAAGGAGTCATGATATGGGTTATGGAAATATCTTCTCATTTGGAGCGCCTAAGACTTGTTCAGCATGCGGTGAGTCTAATATTTATACTTGTAGGTAAATAAATTTAAAGATTTCCCATGATGTTTTTTCATTTCTAACGAAGGAATTTTTATCATTCCTTTAATGGCCACCAGTTACAATATAGCTTATATCCTCATTTTTTTTTTATTCTTTAAAATCAATATGTTTTCTTAACAAGATATATCTCAAGCTTTTTTCGATGAATGCTATAAATTTTGCAGTATCATGCATGCTGATGGCCCACATGAAAGTCATTTACCAGCTAAAAACTCGTAGCGTATACAAGTAGATACAACGGCGTAGCTAGAGGAGGGGCCGGGGGCCGTGCCCTCCCCCCCTCCCATTACTGACCGTCCGTCGGTTAAAAAAACGCCCGTTGGTAAACTTGAGCCGACCGGCCGCTGAGTAAATATGTACTATTTACGCCAGTGAATAAATATCACATAAGTCTTATCAAAACGTAAAGACGTTTCACAATATGTATACCCATCTTTCTGATCATAATATATTCCATACAGCCCGGTTAACCCTTATTCTCCGAAGGGGTTGTTGTTGCAACCCCCCCCCCCTATGGTTTTTCGCCCGCTTCATAAAAACGCAAAAGCAACCAGTCCCAGGCATTTGGGTAATCTCTTTTTCATCCTTTGCGGTCATTTTGATGAAAAAACTAGGGGGTAGCACCTAAGGTGGGGTAAGGGTAGGCCGTCAAAGTTAAGGTGTAGTGGGGGGGGGGGGTGAAATCCCTAACATTTTAAAGTCACCATTTTGAAAAATTTATGCATGCTATAAGACTCAAACTTACAAAACATGTTAGAATCATCATTTCTCTTCTTAATTAGCAAAACATCCGACGAAACTCTGTTAATTTAAACTTTTATAGCAAAATTTTGATTTTGGTGGCCATTTTGCCATAATGCAATTTTGCCTGATTTTCCAATCCGAAAGTACTTTATGACGTTTTATTACGTAACGCCTTGGCCGATTTTGATGATCTTGGTATCGTTGGATAGGGGAGGGTCCTACCTATATATTAATAGCAAAAATAGGTCTCATTGGGGGTTCCGTTCTAAAATATTAGGGGATTGCAACTCCCCCCCCCCCCTTCGGAGAACATGTTACAAAAAATAGCTCAGGAGAACAAGGGTTAAGCTTATCAAAGAAAACAGGACTTCGATGGTCATTCGCAAACCACATATCTTGCCTAATTGTGGTTTGTAAGGGGTTTCAACCATCTCTGGTTAATAGTTGAAATCCCTAAAAATTACTAACAGGCGAGATGAATCGTTCACAAAAATTATGCTCAAAATTACCCCGTGTTCAAAGTCATCCAAGTCATGGTACGAAGGAATGAAGGTTTATGAGCGAAACCAGACTTTCAGTGGTAAGCAGCCATTTAGTAACTACAAACGTGGCTGGATTCGGCGATTCTGATTGGATGGCTTGGGACGACGATTTTGATTGGATGGCTTGCGATGACGATTTTGATTGGATCCCAGGATCTAATCAAAGTAGACTACAGATCACTCGAGTATTCGCTATGAGTTTGCTAGCGGTTAAGAAAGTCAAAGCCAATCGAATCTTCCGCTTGATCAAGCGCAAGCACAAGCCTTAATTTCAAAATCTAATGATGGTGCTAATGCAATTTTAAGCCATATCAATTTCTATCATGCAAACGTGTTCGTAATTAACTAGGCGTTCACCGAAAGCTACAATTTGTTAAGAATTCTTAGTTGTCATCCTAATGACATTAACTTTTCATAATAAAAAAGAGAGATTTACATTGTCCAGTGATTGAGACAAGACATCTAATTATGCTTCCATCCTTGGGGTCGAATTTGACTTTCTAATTTCAAATAGTTAGGTATATATAGTCCTTTTATATAAAGCGTTACCTGGTATATCAATCATAGATAATAGACTTTCGAATGCAAATGTTCCACAGAAATTAACATTTGCCTTCTTAGTCCTGTTTGTGTCTGCAGATAAATGCGTTGGTTAACATGCACTCTTAAAAAGAAAGGATCAAATTGATCCGATAAAGTATCAAATAAGAGCTTACCCTTTTCCGGATCAATTTTGATCCAAATTCTCCTCAAATTTGATCCTTTTCGGATCAAACACACTTTTTTTTTTATCCGAAAAGGACTAAATTTGAGGAGAATTTGGATCAAAATTGATCCCCAAAAGGGTAAGCTCATATTTGATACTTTATCGGATCAATTTGATCCATTCTTTTTAAGAGTGCATGGTTAAATAATATAGTGACAATCTAATTTTATAACTATTACATTCCTTTTTTTTTTCGTTACGCGTTACGTATCTTTTGATCACGTAACAGAGAAACCAGACTGGCAACTTGTCTTCAAAGCTGTTGCCGGTATTGCCCAACCAGGTGAAACAGATCCTCTGGTTCGCGATCCATACCAATTATGGGACAGGGAGGCGCCCTATAACGATGACATTGCCGAGGCTCGGGAACTTAATACAAATTTCAAAGGCCACTACAAGAGTCAGTTGGCAACCAATTGGGAAAAAAGAAATATACAAGAAGTAAGTACAACTGATGATGTGTCTAGCAATTTCATCACTGCAATTTCGCTTGACTTCTATTGATACACGGTTTTTACATACACCGTTACTTGATAGTACTCATTAAAATCCAGTTAAAATGGTCTAAGGTCTGTGTAGATAGACGCCGAGAGATGTTGCAGAGATTGGTGTATCATTAATCATTCTTATCCTAAAAATGAAGAACACTTCTTCCCATCAGGGATTTTCTTTTACTTTACCGTTTGGGTTAATTCTTTATTTGCTTTTTGGCTTCCGTTCTTTCCTTGTTCCGTTGAGGGTTTGGCTTGGGTTGGTTTTCAAGTTGTTTGCTTTAGTTTTTTTTATTTTGAGGCCCGTTGGGATTTAGTTTGTTTTCAAGGTTGTTTTGTTGGAACCATTTTTTGTTGTTTTCCCTTTTTTTGCGGTTTTCTTGTTTTTCTTCCATTTTTTTTCAATGTTATCCTATATCCGTCTGTAGCTCATCTTTAACCTTCAAAGGCTACATAACTGATTCCCTACTGATACCTTTACAAAGTTAAACGTATTATGTTATCTGTATTCAAAGGTAAGGATATCTTTGATGGACGACGATGGCAAAGAACTCCTTTGTCTGATTTATGATGGGAGAAACACTAACCGGAACAGCTGGTTTTCAGCTCTGCGCCTGCTCAGAAGCCCTTGGAGAGATATTATTACTGAACCACGGAACATTTGTGAAGCGCAAGGGTAAGTATCATTCTTCATCTTTATTTACAAACATGAGCCTTTATTCTTCTCTTCTCTATGTTAATAGGTCTAGTATCTTTTTCGCAAATGTCGAATGTCAGTAGCCCAGCCCCTATCTTTACCTTGCCGATCCCTGAGAGTAACTTTCAATGAATTTTGGTGATTTAATATTTCGGCCAATGAAATATTTATTACATGTATAATAGCTACATCTAACTTATAAATTCTAATATGTCGCCGAACCAATATATCCAGATCCAAATGATACGTGTATCTGCTTTACATCAATGTACACACTGATAGAATGGGTTAAAGGTTCCTTAAATAAGAGTGATGACTTCATTGATAATTCCTTGATTCCATCGTCTCATGCTATTATCATACTTATGGCTGCACTACACTAAATAACTAGCGCTCGCAATCCGGCATTACTAAAATCGGCAAAATTGACTGCCCTCTCCTAAATGAGGACCTCAAAACGTAGGGTAATATGTTTGGTCAATATTTTGTTCTAATTGTAGAGTTAGGTTTATTTAAAGATGTTTTGATGCCATTTTGATCCCAAGATTACTTTGGTAAAATTTAAAGGGTTTTCCTTAATTTGCGTCTGATTCTGGTAATACAAAATTCGGCTGTCAGTGATAGGGGGCGTTATTACTTTATCGTCCTGTATCTTGAAAATTTTGCCCTGATGGTGTACTTTTATCATCAGTTTGTGTTAGAAGAGATCATAATCAATTGAGTCCGGGCAGTGTTGAAGCCACCAGTTGCTTAATTAATGAGTTTTCGGGTGTTTTAGGAAGCCATTTTGTACAGTAAGTCAATGGGAAGCTATTTCGTTGTGTGGCGCCTTATGGGTTCTGGTGAAACTATCGAATGCTTTCAGAAGTTGCTTTAGTACCAATACTAGTATTATGTTGTGTTATTGTCCTGAATTGTGGTTCGTTTGTTTTATGTAACATTGTTCTTTTGATGCTTATAAATGTTTATAATACTAATGAATAAACCAAAACCGTTTACAGTTTACACAATGAACTGGTATTTGTTATTTTTGGTGCTCTTTTTATTAACAATACATATAGGCATCCAGCGTCTGGGAGGCGTTTCTATACAAACCGAAATTACGGTGGATGCAGTGTCGATAATGGCTGGGTAGTAATGGTTACCAAGAATTCACCAATTTGTGCATGGGAACAGCGACTTGCAAGACCACACTTTCTTTATAGCAAGTTGAATACTTATGCTAACTGGGATGATACAAACGGTGAGTCCGGGTTGCTCTATAATACACTGACCTTTCGTTTCCCTACTATTATTATGATTATAGCGTAATCAGTATTCTCCAAACTTCCCCTAGACCCAGTCCATCAACATCCTTACAACATGTATAACACCTGCACACGCCCGACACTGCGACAGATTCACATAGCTTGAAAAAGGGCGAGCACATTATTTTAATGATTTCTTACTTATGATTACAAAACAAGCACATTTTGTTTATGACGTCTGAATCATGAGTAACAATTTTGGTTTATCTCTTCATACCCTCTTCACGTTCTACATTAAAAGAGAACTAACTTACACGTACGCACCGCACGTGCCGTGTGTGTCCATGAACAAACGCTTGCTACTGCGCGCGCAATAAATGAGCACGCTACACGGCATTATTTTAACTCGTAGAATGGATGCTTGCGATAATTTTGTCTTGCTCAGGAGTATTTATAAGATAACTAGCTCATCTTCATACTGTGATGTTTGAACAGCCTCAACCTAACATACTTCTGGCGCTGAAATACCTGTATCAGGTGTTCACCTTGTTTTCAAACAATTATTCTGGTCGCCAAAATGCATGAACAACAGAAAGTGAGGGATCCCCTATTTGGCGACCAGTAGATCCATTCTAAATTTCCTCAGGTTTAGCTACTCCAATAGACCACTTTCGTATGTCCCATGATGCATCTCGAAAGTACCGCAAATACGGACATTTCTGCGCGAACGACCATATTACTACGTTCTGCGCATGACGTCAATTGCGCACGGTACTTTCAAGATGAATTTGTCTTCCGGCAGCTCGAAATTTAGCAGTGGTTCGTTTCCGTCAAAATCAAGCGTACAATTTATTCCGTAGCAAAAAATAAGGTAACGAAGCATCGGGTACCACAGCCCCGATTTCAGCTGAATTTCGAGCTGTGAAAAGACACATTCTTTCAAGATGCATTATGGGACATACGAAACTGGCCTATTGCAGATATTGCACAACTCAACCGCCATCATTTTGCGCAGGCGCACCGCTTCTGCATTAGTGGATGACGCAATGAACAATGAGGGCGTCAGTTGTGCACCATCTACACGATTAATGATCTACATGATATACAAATCGATTACAAAAACAACGACGCCGAAAAATACTATTCCTGGGCATAGTTCCTGCAATTATTAAATCGTTATTTTTGCTGTCACCAATCTTACAACCGCTTTCCCTTGCAGTTAGCTAAGCCTAGTTTATAGGCTACTATCGTTTTCTTGAAAGCTCCTGCACATTGCCGTTACGATAGTTCATTCATAAAGAAACTTTTTTCTTATTTCTGATTATATTGCAGTCGTTGGATCAGCTAGTATATTTGCTATCTTTGTAAGGACCAAATGCCTTTACTAAATGTGAGTATCAAAAGACGTTGCATTGTAGAATTCTGAAATAAAAGACAACAGAGGGTGTGTAATGCGCATAAACACCATAGATATGATTTTGATTGAATCTTGTCTACCTATCCATACTTTTTACAAGTTAAGATTGGGGATCTTAATAGACATTAAGTTACCTCCTCTAACTAGGAAAAGGTAAAGGCGATACAAATGTAAAATATTGAAGGTTTTGAAATCATTTTGTTTAACATATCTGATTTTTCTTTTCAGAATTATCGATTCACTCGACTCAACATTTCAAGATTAGACAGACACATTTGCGCACTTTTTACGTATTCGTACACTCAGAACTCCCATGAATTTTGTCAAAATAAAACAAACAAACGTACAAACAAATAAAAACACATTTCGTTTTTACTCAGACATCTCTTGATAAATTGTATGTGTAAAAATACTATAGAGAGGAGTCTACCCCATCGTTATTTCCGCATGTACACAAATTAAGGGTATTCATGGTATTTGGGTTTTACTGAAGATGCGTCGTTATTTTGGCAATTGTAGCACGGCCAAGTCTTTTACGTCTGTTTTGTTTTTGCGCACTTTTTACGTATTCGCCCTGGGTAAATCGTGACGCACCTTTGTGGAGGTCTTAGTAGACGCATTCATTTCATAACAAAAACAGCGCCGTCGGGGTCGAGATTTGGCTTGTCTCGAGTGGAACCAATTACCTCTTATTTGAACCTACTGGTTGACGACGCCTTCTCACGAGCCGGTGTGATGAAATACAGTGTCCGTGTGACTGAGTGTCCTAGCTACTATTCAATTGGTTAGAACCCCCGGGGGGGTTAGAACGTACTTGTACATATGCGATCAATAAATCATTTATTTCAATTTATTCCGTGTTGTTCAATTAGACCCGGACTCCTGGTTATGGGAGACCCTAATTTAAGTCTCATCACAACGCTATAGGAATCTGGATCCCCTTAAATCTATGAAAAATAACAATGTCAACATCACATCGAGTAATTTAGATTTCTGAGCTCTGAACGCACCTCTAACGCACCGCTAACGCACAATAATAAATGGGGATAATGAACTAGGAAAATATGAATACGGTTTGATTATTTTATTTGTCTCTCTCATTTTATACATTTAGGCTATTCGTTATAATAAAAATAAAAGCCATAGATAAAACAAATTGCAAAAGTAATGATATTTACAGGATAATATCACACAAACATATACAATAACATATGAAAAATCTAGAAAAAGGTACTTGGTGGAACAGCAATTAATTTACATAAAACAAAATGGCTGCCAGAACTGGGGGTAAAATAGGTTAAATCATGATAAAACCATTCTATTGTGTTTCACTCATCACAAAGAATCAGAAAAAGTATACTTTTAAATATATCCGTAGTATGGTTAATGAGTTATATCCGAAAACGTGTAAGGTCACATCAGGGGTTCATGTGAATGGGAGATAAAAAATTCAAAATCATCAGATTTTTTTCTTTATAATCTCTTTTTTTTTCCTCTTCCAAAACTATTCACACGAAGTAATATTTAGCAATAACTCAGTTGTACTGTTGCTATGGTTACAGATCAAAGTAAACTTCGGGTGACAGGTTCCAATGCAATGATAAATATGGACTTCGTTTTGCCTGCAACGACTGGTCTAAGCACTTTAAACTATTACTTCATGTATACAATTTTGCGAAAGGAACATTTTGAGACCATTTTGAAGAAAATATTTTATTTTCTATTGCGTGACCCCTGATATGGCATTTCACATAATTGGATATAACTCATTAACCATACTTCGGAGATACTTTTCTTCTTTTCTTTTTCTTCATGGGAAGAGGAACACGCTGAAATGCCCGGTTTTTAACACGATTTAAATAAAAATGGAATTACACCCCTGTTTTGGCAGCCATTTTGTTTTATGCAAATTAATCGCTTTCTACTGAGATTTTTGATATGTTGTTGTATATCTGATATTACCTTTGCAATTTGTTTCCCCCATTTTTTTTTTCCAATTTTTACTAGCTGATATTATTGTGAGACGTTTCATGCGATCGTCTCAATTAAGACATATGAAAAAGACAAAGGATTCTCTTAATTGTATGGTTTCTTTAAACAGCCCTATTTCTTTGCGCAAGGCTCGACGCAAGGCTGGTGATAAAGACCAACAGATCGCATCTACACTGGTAGGATTCACTAAATTTAGAAGATGTCATCAGGGCAATTCCAGGCTAATGTTTGTCATCAAAAAAGAATTAATCGCTAAAATCCTGAATAAAGTTTATGTAACGTTCTGTAACGTTTTTGACATCGCACAGAAATATTATTATGCTCTAAATGACTTCAAAATAACATTTTCCGACGTCTTAGCGAATCTAATATTGCACTTCACACAGATGATGGGTAACATAATATCATGCAAATAATTTCATGTTAAGTGGTAGGAAATTCTATCGTCAGGATTTCTCTAAATGCATTGTTTTGTTTGGTAAATTTCTGAAAACATCTTGTTGGGAAATATTTCTCAAGTACCAAGTAACAAACGTATGACTGAAAACCTCGTGTATATGTTAAAATAAAGAAGCTGATTTTTAACTTGAAGTCTGAAAACGTTTAATTTTCTTCGGAATCAGCCATCAAAGCATTAATCGAGAAATTGCGAATAGACCACATCCCGGGGACCACATCTAACTTCTGTAACAGTTCTTTACATACTTTTCCATTGTTATGTCATCGAAATTTTATCATCTTTACGGTTGATCAATTTTATCGCGACATTTTGTACGTAACCGCCTCCATGACTCAGTGTGGGTTCGAGACCCGGCTAGGTCAAAACAGCCAGTACTTTGCCCGCTCAAAAGTAGTTTAGTTTATTTGGTTATGCCTCCGAATAACACAACATTATTTTAGATGTTATTGTTGAAATAAAAAAAAAATAGGGACAATCTATACTTCTATTTGAGCTACCAAATATTTGGTGTTACCCCGGGTGTAACATTGATTCCAATAGTTCCAATGCTTGTTCTAATCGATAACAATTTGGAGAGGATGCCAAACATCTGACATAAAATAATCCTAAAGTGTGGTGTACTGATTTTTTTTTATTCACCAAGCCTCGGTTGTTATTAGAAAATACACTGGAATTATATATTGGATTATAAGTTAACAAATTGTTTCACCAAATATTTGGTAGCTCATAAGAAGTATGTATAAAAGCTGACCCAATAAGATAACAAAAATATGTCAGCGCACTCCGTGTTAGCTAAATTATTTTGGGCGAAGTTCCTGGTTCGAGACCCGTTTTGATGTTCGCTGTGTTAACAGGATATGCAAAGAGTAAATATAATTAGCGACATCTTGGCCCTTTCGAACATTTAATTGAAGTGCATTTTTTTATGTACTAAATTTAACGATATTAAAACAAATTTCATGATTGTGAGGTTTTATTAGCTCTTGCTAAAAATATTTGGACAAATTTGTTTATTTTAGCTAAAAAGTACCTATTTTTGGATGAAATAATGATTTCTTTATTTTTTCTTTTCTCCTTTCCCTTTTCTCTTCCTTCCTTTTCTTTCTTTTTCTCTTTTCCTCTTCCTTTTCCCTCTTCTTTCCCCTTTCTCTTCTCCCCTCTTCCCTTTTTCTCTTCTTTCTCCCTTTCTTCCCATCCCATTTTTTGCTCTCCTTCCCGATTTTTTTGCGTCCGGGTGGGGCAAGTTGCCCCCCCCCCCCCCCATTGGTTACGCCCCTGCCCCTGAAAGTCAAATGGTGCATCCCTTAAACAACGAACACGTCAACGAATGTGAGATCAGAGTGACCTCGTGAATTTAGAGGCTGGAAATCGACGATTTTTGTTTAAAATGTAATAAAACGAAGAGTATTTATTTCCAACGGTATAAACATAT
>JXSR01S059313.1:17457-31297 GCA_000969725.1 Ophiothrix spiculata | reverse complement strand
CCGATTACGAAAATAATTTTAGTGATCATCCCGGAAGTTGTATTTTTCCATGAATCCCCAACGGCTTTACACAAGAGACGGTATAGGACATGTCACCGGGGGATCGGCTACGATACCGTACACAAGAGCCGGCAACCAGTATAGTTGCCACGACCACCCTCCTCTGGTGCAGCGGTATATATGAAATACTGTAAAGCATGAAAATTTTGCTAGCATTTTAATTTTGCTAATTTCGCTAGTATCACAATTCGCTAAATTAAAATGCAACTAAAATAATTGTTAACATAGCATTGAATAGCAAGATGGTTCAAATTAGTGAAATTAAAATGCACGCAAAAAGTGAGGGTTTCCAAATTCGCTAAATTTTAATGCCGTGAAATTAAAGTGCTTTACAGTATACCACTTATACATTATTGCACATCTAAATCAAGCAAACTCATTCATCAAAGACATGAATGATATAATCACACCTACAATGACACCAAAACAAAGCAGTGATGTTACTGTCTCCCCAGCCAGCTCTCCCAGGGCTGTCCGATTCAATTCCTCCCTCCGTTGCCTTACTCGATTCACTCTATTAGTGAATCTTCTGATTCTTTCATTGTCATCAGTGGTTGTAAACCTTGGCAATCGAAACCATGGTCGTGTGATGGGTGTTTGTGTGGAATGCCCAGGAAGAGGGAACGATCGATGAATAGTCCTTCTTTCAGCTTCTTTTCTCCTTTGAACTTGGGCAGGGAAGAGCTTCTTTATAGCTACAGTGAGTTCTGAAATAATAAAACAAAATTTATCCAAATCGTGATTTTATTATCATACATAATGCATCAACATTTTAAAGTTTTATATAAACTTCCTCCAAGTCATTGTTGGCCTTGAAAGTATTTTCAACTGTCCCAATTTAATATTTCTAAAGCACATGCATCTCAAATTGTAGTGGAGAACAAATTAGAATTCACCACTATTTTCATTGCAGTTCCTTCTAACATGATATTTAACAGTGCATAATATAGACCAATCACCAATATATTACCATTATACACCAATTGGCCCATGGGATTTTAAGAACAATCACAGACAATTCCAAGTAAACACATACTGAATTCACTTACTTCATCTCAGACAGACAAGTGTCAAGTTCATACTCCCTATTTGACCAGAATTCTATGATTTAACCATGGGTTTATTCAAGGAATATACACACAAATTCCTTGGTCTATTATACGCTTACACCCCATTACCTGCCTATATTCTTAATTCGTAAATGTATAGTCAGTACAGTGTACAATGGTACAACAAACACAATATTTGAATCATTTTATATTTGACTAAAATCAAATGATCTTCATACCAAGTATTCGTATTTCAACTAGAGACTTGTGAAATTGGTAAGTGGGCACCACAGGAGATCAATGAAAGCTAGGTCATTGTTTTATGAAAAATTTGACTGCTCCATTATATCATGGGGTTTCAAGTATATGGATATTAAATTGGTAAAGAAAGTTCACCATTTAGTCAAAGGTTTTAGTATTTCCAAGTATAAATTTGCCAAAAAAGGAGATCAAATGTTATGTTTTGTTGAATATCAGTACATCTAACTATTCTTGGCCAAACTCAAAAAGGTTGCGTTACCTGTTATGTTTCAAAATACCATCACCTATAGTAACACACGTTCCTATTGGCTATAAATGAATATGTGTTTGACAATCTTTAATGTAATGCAATCATTCTAGCCTGGCAAACTTATGTCAAGGTAGGTATTCCAATCTGGTGACAAATTTAACATATACTTTTTTTCATATTTGAATGAAGGATCATCACCTCCATAATGCAATTACACCTTGAGCAAAATTAATGCTACAGGCAATGTACCTGAGCATGGCCCATAAAAACATAGAGGATATTTTTGTTGTTAACAAAATAATAAAGTAATTCAGCACTAATTTATTGACTATATAATATCCTTTCAATAAAAATTTTACAGGGGTTATGAGAAAAATATGCGCTTTCATGTGGTATCAAAATCTCCAATTTGATTTTGTGAGTGAAAGTGATCGGAACACACAACCTTTAATCCTTATCTTAATCTTGATAAACCCAGAATGAAATGACAAAATAATTGAATAACTTGAATTTTAGCTTTAGTTTTTAGTTTCCCAAGAGACCCATGAGGCCACCGGCCCATAGATATAAATAATAAACATATCAAATGGTCCTGGAGGACTTGCGTACACAAAAAGCTATTTAGCTTTAGTGTTGCAATGTAAAATATTAACACTCACAATATTTATTTAGTTTCACACACAAAAGCATACACATTTATTGGCACAATATTCTGCACAAGTCAGGAAGATTGTTAAAAGCTAAAATGTGACATGGCCCTGACTTAACAATACCATGTGGTTACACCACTGTTCAGATGCTCCCTGACCACTGTGACTTTAACATATGTGGGCCACAGCAGCAAAACGATACATTTGTCTGTTTGTACATGTTGGTCACTGAGCTACATGTAGGAGACGACAACTACATCCTTTTGCCGTGGCAGCCTACACATTAGCTCATTCCACTCTTGGTATCACTTTGGAACACTAAACCTTGATTTCGCCTCATTAAAACCCATTACAGTATCACTCTGGGCGAAAACACATAATATGTCTAACTACAGTTAGCCTTTGCTACTGTAGGTCTTCTGACTATTTGGTGGTCTCTAATCTCTTGCCAAGCTTTTGTTGGTAGGATTTATTGTGCATCAAACCAGAAACAGCTTACTGAATAGAAGAATTCTGATGTGTTTACTGAAGAGGCACAAATAAAACCATAGAATGTAAAGAGTAGTTTTACTAAAGAGTTTATTAATGGTCTGTGCACATGATATTAATAGTCTATGTTTTTAGTGTATTATGTACATTGGATTTCATAAAAAGTGTACAATAATTTGTATAGGCAGGGGCAGGTTGATTTTTGTCCTGGTCAGGCTTATTTCAATCAAAGTATTCTGTTTCAATCTTATCAAGTTTGCTTATTTGTTTTCATTTAAAAATTGACAAGCAAAAAAAAAAGTTTTATGCAAATTGTTGGCATACAGTTTCCAACTTTCTACTCTTTATCTTCCCTGTTGTATTTATTTATGCCTCTTTCCCCCCTGTCTCTTCTTTTTTCACTATCACATTCTCTTTTCCATGTTCCCTTCTTTTCCCAATGGGTAGCCTACCGCTGGACAGCCTGCCTGATGAGGCCGGCCAACCCCTAACCCCCAACCCTGTTAGGCCTATGTGTGTAGGCCTATCCATATCCATAAAAAGGTTTTATAAAAAACAGAGTATAAAAGATCATATAAACTAATAAAAGCCTAATGATCATGACAAGAATGTGAAAAATTAAAACAATACCACTAATCTAATCAAGCAATTTATTTTTGGGCCTATTTAAAGCTTTGGTGGAAATGCATACTAGGCTCCTATATGTAACGATGACTGAAAGAAAATAAACACCTTTCTTCATGGATCATTGGAACTGGATCAGTCTTTACATTTATAACAATATTATAAATAATAAGATAACAAGGTCAGCTAAATTAATAGGAAGAAAAATGTTATTAATAGACTCTTTATTTTGAAAGATTCTACATATGATTAAAAATTGAAATTTGTCACATGAATATCATTTTGTTTTGAAAACTTAGTTAGGTTGTCACAAAAAATTGGATCAGAAGTCCCAGTTTTTGGACCAATTAAATTATATTTTGGCCCAAACCGGACGTCACTATCATGTTCAACATGTAGATGCGGCCTAAAAATGTAGGACCTAGGCCTATTTCTTAGATATCAGTTGCTGATCATTTACAGCTAGCATAAACATGTATGAAAGTAATATTAGGTTTCAAACTGGAAAAGTTGAATGAATGAAATTTAAGAATGCACCATCTCATTATAATAATTCGACTGATACTATATATAAGGGGAATTTCCTTTGTTAAAATATTCCCCCTAACAAAAATTTAAACATAAGAATTCCCCAAACGAACAAAAGAACGGACAAATTACTATTGTTTAAAATTCCCCTCTCCGTTGAATTAGATGTAGTAATATAAACGTTTATTAATTATCCTTAAATCTATAATTTCTTAATAGTACAAAAATGTAATAGGTATCAAGAAATGTGTTCATGATGATTGTATTAACGATTTGAATATATAGCATGCCTTGAAATTGATTATTCTTGATGAATTAAAGACCAAATATTATTGTTTCAATTTATGTATATATTTTTCTTTGTTTAAAGGTGCATTGGAGAACATTTCAAAATTTTATCTGCAGATTTATACTTGGTATGTTCCATAATAACAGTCAATTACCAAATCAAAATTTGTAATATTAGTATAGGCCTACTTGTTTTGTTTTGCCTAATGGGTATGAGACTATTCTTTGGAAATATGTATTGATAAGCTACATGCCAGGAAAGTGGTTAAGTTTTGTTTGTAAATCATTTTTTTTTTCATTATTGATTACAGATAGGCCTAAATCAAAAGAAATATTTTTCATATTTTCTCATTATGAAACGTTATACAGCTGAATTTTTTGTTTTTGTTTTTGTTTTGGAGATAGTAATGAAAATACGTCAAATTATGATTACCATAACATTATCTACACGGTGATATAATCTAAGCAACTCAAAATACAAAAATTGCTCATAAAATCAAACCTACTGGGCCGATTCAACTGAAATTTGAAATTGAAACCATAAGGGGTGATCTTTGATATATGGCAGTGAAAATAAACTTTTAAAAATTGGACCATGGCATGCACCTCTAAATTGATGAGTCCCGAGTCTGATCCAATGATGCGTTGAGACCTTTTTATATGTATACGCAATGTTAAACATGTAGGCCTATATAGACCTACATAATACACTGCGTTTTATATACATTCGCCGCGTACATGCATTTATACCATCATGCTGATTTTATGTAGGAGTGATGTAACATTGGACGGCAAATGTTTAACATCCGGTGCCTTTCTGCCGAAACCATTTCACTCAACCTTCTTAAAAGCCAATGGATACAAAAAGTAGTGGAAGTCAATCCCACAATCCAAAAATCCACTTAGGCCTATTAGGCCTGCAATACTGATTGTTACATATGTGTACCGCCGCGGCAAAAGGGTCCAGTTGTCGGCTCGTACATGTTGCTCCTTGTAGCATATCTAATGTATGGTATTTGTATACATCAGATATGCTACAATGAGCAACATGTAAGAGTCGACAACTGGACCCTTTTGCCGCGGTGGTACACATATAGGCTCCTACCAGTAAAAGCCTACCGCTTGGATTTGCCAGGTAGGCCTATAGCGGCTAATGATATTTTATTCAAAATTAATCTGATAGTTCTATGAATGTCCGGTCGGGGATATTTAGCTTTGTGGGCCTAAACCTGTCTACTATTTAACAACATGATTATAAAAATCTACTATAGGCGAGGTAATTTAATTTTACAAAGTGTAGGCCTACAGGCTCCTAGGGCAAGTTGAAAATATCCTATTAGTTGATTTTTGGTTATTTTCTTGAGATTTTTGATTGTGGAAGGACCTCTGATTCCTGGTTATAGTATTGAAGAGAGTAATATTTTAAAGATATCAAACAATCAGGACATTTATATACAGCATTATCATGTTAGTTAATACCAAGCAGTAATTTTGTAAATTCAGATAATCACTTGTTAATATCTGCATTCATCATGTTCATTTGTCCGTTACAAAATCTGACCATTCATCAAGAATTCTCAAGCAGTACATTGACCTATAGTATCCTTCTCTGAGACTGTTTGTTAAATTCACTCATTGGATAATCTGTTCTGCTTCCTAATTATTAAATCAACCAGAAATAATCTTGCAATTAAATGACAACTTTTATCAATGAGACTAAAGCCCACCTGGGAGAAAATGCTCTGGATATAATATGAGTTTTCGCCCGTAGTGATATTGTAATGCTTCACAATTGTGTTCAATTAATTACCCAATTCTCAGACCTGTTTTCCAAATGTTAATGACATTTAGTAGGTTTTTTTCTCTTTCAAAGCCGTATACTATACTTTGATCAACACCAAATAGGCGTGCCTCTACCGGCCTCTTCGCATCGTGAATTGATTCAGATAAGTGCGTGCATGGCTGGACACAGCACCACTGCAGGAGACGCGCGTCTTGCACTTGTGACTTGCGCATCAGTATCTATGGCCCGCGTGTAACTGGGATTATGTTTACTTGCGGATGAAAAGCCTCATAAAAACGAATTCCCGCCTATTTAGTGTTGATCAAAGTATAATAATAGACTTACCATAATGCTCAACAACAGTCCGTATACTAGTCCTACACAATGGACACGGCGCCACCACAGAATAAGTACGGGCGAGTTGACGTAGACATGGCTCGCAGAAAATATGATTGCACGGGATACAGGAATGAGGCTGATAGAAGACATCAAGACAAACGCTGCAAGTTGTGACTTCCTGAAGAGCCTGGCGACTCCAATCTGTACCAAGGACATCTACAAGACTGGATAAGTCTGGTTCCTAGATTGGAGGGAACAAATTTCACGAATTAAACAAAACTGTAAAATCATGACTGATGTTTGTAAAAGGTTTCTTAAACTTTCTTTAAAATACATAATACTCCAAAGAGTTTTTTAAGCATTTTTTTTACATCTAGCTTCATTGTGGAATATTATATGACAATAGACCCTTCATCAGGGGTTCTCAGCTAATACCTGATACTTAAAATGCACCACATAAATGAGAAAATGATAGTATAGGGTACACACATCTACACATCTGGCACAAAAAGAAACACGGCATGTCTTTAGATCAACAGTGTGTCAACGTCTGTTATTTTTGAACATTTCAGAAGATACATTTTCTTGCTGCATCTTTGCTCATTCATAAAACACCTCACTTGCAACAATTTGTGCGTAAATGGCCGAGATGGAAAGCCTGAAAGACGCCGGGTGAGTTGCTGAATATCAGTTCAATAATGAGCAACATAGTGTTTTCATTTTTGAAATCTATGAACATGATGAATCCCAAAAGAAAATTTAAACATTTAAATCAATAGTGAGACATTCATTCCTACTCAGAGCAAATATCTATATGAACATAATTGGTCGTTCTTTCACACATAGAGAAGAAAGTAAAAGTCTTGTACATGTTTAAGTACCCCAAACATATAATCTACCTACCACGTTATATGTGTTTTCAATCCTTTCACTACCCTCTTGAAGCTCCATCCACTTTTCTTTTCTACGTCGCTTTCTGTTTATTTTCTTCCTCCTATTCCTTGTCTTCCTTATTTCTGCTTTGTGTCTTCTAGACAACTGATGCGGAGTCAAATCAGAGATTTCAGGGGTAGAAATTCGACGCGAATCCGCGAATCGATTCGCGTAAAGATTCTCGCAAATTCATGGCAGCGCGAATCATCATCTGATTCGCGCAAATGTAAGTTTAAAAATGCTCCGTACCGCTAATTCATGAATTATTCTTGGTCTTATTTATATTGCCATGAACTATCAGCATTCATAAATATAAAGTAGTATCAATGTACCACGTGATCATATCTGAGCAATAGAAACACTCCAATTCATGATTTAGTACCATAATGATGATGTCATATTAATTAATATTCATGTACCCACGATATAGCATGGATATAGCTAGCGTAATTTCCGGCGAAAGGTGAAAGTTTCTGAAGATTCTACTCTAAAAAACGTAACAAATGTAATCATCAATGAATTTTTTATTGCATATAACAATAGAAAATGGTATTTAGCATATATAATAGTGCTTCTGGATTGTGATTTGAGTCTGATCTTTACATTAAACTTCTTAACAAAGCAGTGGCTGAGAGAGTGCAAAATTATGCAACCATGATGAATTGAAAATTCATACCAAAACGTACTACACACAGTAGTTAATACTTTTCACCAATAAACTTGAATGAAGTATCACCTGATAAAATTAATAAGCTCAGCCTTAAATATGGCTCATTGTACATGTTTTTTTTTTTTTTTTTTTTTTCAAAAATCATGAAAACAACATGGTCAAACATACTGTTAATGACACTAGCCTGACTAGGCCTACAATTTGCTTTAGGTTTCCTTTGTTTATGTGCATTATCTACATTATCAAATTTGATTCACCTAAAATAATTTGCGAGAATCAACTTATACGCACTTTGCGTGAATCATGATTCGCGCAACATCCAACCTGCGTGAATCAAGTTTGATTCACGCACACGAACACGAATTTCTACCCCTGGATTTCTTCATCATAATCCTCTTCAAGATCTGATACATTTTCTTGTGACAACTCTTGCTGATGACTCTGAGATGATGCTCTCATATCTTGGATCTCTTCCATGATATCTTCAAAAAATTCTTCCCATGATACACTATTTTCTCCATCAAAACTGGTCCCCATGAACTGAATTTGATCAACATCATTTGTTATGGTACTTGGGAAAGTTTCAACATTACTGACTAAATTTGTCGTATTAGCACTAGGGGAATTTGTTTCTGAAGCTGTTCTGCTAGGAATAGTGTCAGAATCAACAATGTCTATATTTGCTCTTTGAGAACTAGCTGGTAACAAGTCTATTTGATCATCAACATCTTGTGTAACAAGACCTTCAGTTGCACAATTTGTAACTTTATGTTCAGTCCTATTACATGTCAATTTAGATGTACATGTATCCAGACTAACATGGTTGGCTATTGCACTCATTCTATCGTCTACACTACTATTAGTCATGTTAAAGCCTTGTTCTGAGGCATATTGCATTGGCTTACTTTTGCGCAATGTTTCTGCATTATGAGTTTCAGAATTTTGGCATCCATCGCTATGTTTTTGCAAAATTTTGTTTCTGTTGACTTGACTTTCATCATCATCTGCTCTACAGGTGTCTTCAATGGCAGCAGTGGCTTCTGCATATGTTGTCAAAAAGGCACAGGGTGGTTGGACTGTAAATGGATTCCTTGAGGTATCTGGTTCAACTCTGCATTTATTTCCATCTCTGTATTCTTGAATATTGTTTGGTTTCTGGACAGGAGTAGCCTGGAATTATATAGAAACAACCACTGGATGAAATAATTATCAATCAAAGTGATATTGAGTCCAAAATCACTATAACATCTATAACACTCCTATGTAATGGATTTGGTGGTCACCATGGGTTTAATTGTTAACGCTTAAGTGCATAGGGGGGTCCATATGGACCCATGATTTTGATCACTTTAAAAACAATGTTCTCTACATTATTTATCTTTGAAACTGTACAAAGTGATACACCAACTCAATACAATTCATATGAAACAAATAAATTAAAAATCCGTCATTCCGTTTTAAAATGGCGGCCAGATTCTTTGTGTCAAATTTTCATTTTTTACGAAAAATTTCCCGCCAAAAATTGGAAATCTGCTTTCCCATAGCTCCATCATTTTACCAGTTCATGCTAATTATCTCAAAAACGACAAGACCGCTTTGAATTTTTTTGCATCAAAACATGCGCAACCCCTACCTTGACAATTACATAAAACAGCTTTATTAGGTTATGTTGCGTTTTCACGCTTCGCGCGAAAAATAAAATCATGAGTCCATATGGACCCCCCCCCCCTTAATACACTAACGGTATTCTAAAACACCTTATGCACTTAAGTGTTAAAAATGACTCAATTCTCCCCATTTTGCCTGCTTTATAGACTTGAGTCAGTAGTTAAATTCAACTTCAATTTGACTACAGATCATCAATGGGAGTCTTGAACTTACATGTACATTCCGCAATGGTCTTAGGGCATTCTACTTCAACTTGATGTCAAATTTTGTTGTCGAAAAGAGAGCACAATCAGGCCTTGTATTTTGAAAATAGGCCCTACCTGGTGTGCTTTAAGTAGCACTTCTCATTGTTCTCAAGATATTCAGGTGTGCTGTATGTGTGCATTTTGTATATATTATTGGGTATAATTTCACCAGGTTTAGGTGTGCTGAAAATCACACTCCATGGTGTGCTATCGCATTCGCATGCCTCAAAATACAAGGTCTGCACATTGAATCTTGCAGTATTTTATTTGTAAGGCCTGCACATTGAATCTTGCAGTATTTTATTCGTTCAAAGTGAATTTTCAACCTAATTTTTGCAGAAGTAATCTGAATTAGAGATACATTTTTGTGTTGGACGTTTATGACTAAAAGCAAAGCAAATACGAGTGAAGCTTCAAGACTCCCGATGATGTTTTTACAAATGTCCCAAGGGAGCCATATTTTAGATATGAACTCATGCAGTTTTAACTTCAACTTGACCAACTATTTACATTGGCCTGATTAAATGTTTGATTCTAAATTAAATTTAAACTAAAATTTTGACAAAATTCTTGATTTGAAATATCACTTCCTTAACCCTAACCAACCTGGATAGTCTTTGCAGGTTCAAGTTCAAGTTCATGCAAGACTCACACACAAACCCTGTGTCTTTTGCTGTATGGCCTAGGACTGAATAGCTTGCCTTTTTTATGTGTGATCTACATTTAGGACGCTATGTACTTTGGTGTGTCAGGGTTAGGGTTAATACTTGATCTGACAGTCAGCTTGTAATTTTCACATTTAATCAGAACAAAGAGTAATTCTGAAATTAAACTAAATGGTCTGTACTGAATCAAACCTGTGCTCAATGACGTTATAATGGTAACTGTTAAGATTTGCTTCCTCCCCTTCACAGCTCAAGTTTTGATAGCATGAACCTTACAACTTTTGATAACAGTGAAAATTGAATACACCAGTAAGAAAACCCTAACTCCAATAGCTCCCTTCTGTTAATTATATTTACAAAATATAAATGCATACAAATCTCTGAAAATGCTTTCACATCACTAAAATAGCATTTCCATGTCAATATCCTAATCATAGTGTCACATTTGACCTTGTAGTTGACTTTTTTAGACATTTTTAGATAATTGTTATAGTACATAGTTGCTATAAAAACAGCCATTACAAGAAAACCCCAACTCCATGAGCTCCCCTCTGCAACTATATACTAGAAAAATTATCTAACAATGTCTAAAAAAGTCAATAACAAGGTCAAATGTAACACTACGATTGGGATATAGACATGGAAATGCTTTCTAGTGATTTGAAAGCATTTTCAGATATTTTTATGCATTTATATTTTACAGAACTTAACAGAAGGTAGCTATTGGAGTTGGGGTTTTCTTATACTGACCTATTCAATTCACAATAATTCTTACCTGTTTAATTTGATTAAAGGTTTGACCAACGGTCTGACAGTCGACCCTATTTTTCACAATCTGTACTGGAGAGAAGACTTCGTTGTTCATCTGTATCTTGTTTGGTGTGATGAAATCAAATGAGCCAAGTCGTCCACCACATTTGGGGCAATTCAATTTACCCTTTGTCCACTGAGCCTAGAAGTATAGCAAAACGTAAAATGTTAAAGTCATGTTGGGGCAGCGAGAAGAATCCTTGATTTTTCCAAAAAGGATTTTTCCTGACAACTTTTTTATTCACATGTAATATTTCAAAAACTTTACTCTTATTAATTCAAACTATAATGTTCACCAATGCTAACCCTGAGGCTAACCCTGAACCTAATCCTTTCGGCAAGGGAAATTTGCCATTTGGTCTAGTCCGATCCTAGGACCTTTTTTCTATGTTACTATCCACAATCTTAATCCACTATATAGCGTTCAGCATGTAGTATCACATCACTATACCACTCACTAGAAAGCCCAAGTTATGCATAGCCGACTGATCGCATAGCAGACTAACCGCCCCTCCCGAAAAAAAGGAGGGGAGGGGAGAGGCGGTCACTGGGCTATGCGATCAGTCGGCTATGTAGATAGTGGGTTTGTATTGTTGATAATAACACGAAAAAAATCAAGGTCCTAGGATCGGACTAATTTGGTCAGAGAAAAAAATATGTGGAGTCTTTCGGTATAGCAGGAGCGCATGCAACTTTTAAAAATATGGGATCTATAAAGACAATTAAAGACAATGATGCTGACAAATTGAGTTCACCTTGGGCAAGAAACTTTACCCTAGTATACTTGCTCCATGGTTCGGAAGTCACGTAAAGCCGTTGATCCCCTGTATGAATAGACTCCTTCATGGGGTATGCATTTCATGCAAGTACTGTGTATCATTGATTGATTAATTGGTTTAGCATTACAAACACACACAGTCTGCTGAATGGGGTTGCCTCCTCTTCTATTTGGCAAATATTCAATCATCAGCAATTCCTCTACACAACTCGAGCATATAAATATTTGTTTAAAGGGCAAAGGAAGTTTACATTAAAATCAAGGTGGAAAAGCATGGAATCTAAAACAATGTATTTCATAATTATCTGAGATTTCATTTTAGTGGTATAAGGCTAAATAAAATTAATTATTTGTCTCAAAGCTCCCGCGCGCGATAGTTTTAGTGTGCGCGTTAGTTTTTCAAAAAGTCAAAAAAAACCATTTTTTTTGCCGGTTTTTTTTTTGAAAAATATCTTCATAATTGGCAAAAATTCCACATGAACTCCTTTTATATTTACTTGCAACATAAAATTTAATTAAATTGGTTCTTTATTATGTTTTTTATTTTAAAAAAGGCCAATCTTAACATTAATTTTGTATCTGACATGTAAATATATGAGAGAGTACGTATGGAACTCTTTTCTATTTAGAATAGCACTCATGACTTCTGTCACACACGAAAAAAAAATCTAAAAAAAAATAAAAAAATAAAAAATAAAACCGCATTTCGCATTAGTTTTCAAGAGTAGGAGAGCTTTAAGACAAACAATTTTTTTTAAATGGCCTAATGATAATTAACATAATTTTGGGTCAAGTCTAGCTGGAGGGACTAAAACACGTTCAATATTTCAGAAGTGATGACATAGTTTGTGGTAGTAAGATTAGTTGTGAAATACTGATGATTAGAATGATGAATTGAATAGAGTTTTATTCATTAAGTTTTATATATAACACACATGATGTCACAGCTATGTGTACAGTGTACTTTTACTGTTTTGGGAAAACATTTTACTGTTTTGGGAAATGGAATATTCTGAAAAGACTTGGGAGTGGGTCTATATCTTTTCATTTCATTTACCCTTTAAGGAAGGGACCATCAAACCTCACCAGTACACCTGTTACTTGTGTTGCAGTATGTTTATCAAGAGCAAAATTTAGGTAGGTCAGTGTGCAGAAGAATGAGCACCCAACGATCGAGGAGAAAAAAAAGAAAATGAGCTACAAAATGAAATAAGGGGTGGGGAAAATAGAATAAGGAGACTGGATGAAGGTAATATAACTCTGCACAAATGAAATATAATGAATTTTATAGTAATTGGTTTATTGTATTCTAACAAATGGGATGAATTTGAGTGAATTGTTTTTGTCCTGATACTGCTATAATTGTCTACCTTATCTATTGAATGCTGGATCCATACTGGGTAATTTTCTTCGTTTATATACCATACTGTCATTCCTTGATGTGCTGTGCTGTTTGCTCCATCTCCAGTATTACTCAATATGCTATCTCCATCGAACAGATAAAATCGACAGCGTCGACATTTGAAGGACAGCTCCATATTGTTCATCAAGATGTAGGGCTTTTTTAAACATTTCACCTGAAAAATAAGTCAGAACTCAGTGTGTACTAAATGTTAACATGTAACATGTAATATGGTGTTCTGTACATAATCTAGGGGTTATTTTCTGTCAAAACACTGAATTATCAGAAAAGTTCCCGCTCTACCGTCTCAGATTTTCTTTAATTTTTTCTCACAAAATGCCCCTATGA
>JXSR01S059302.1:76310-87088 GCA_000969725.1 Ophiothrix spiculata | reverse complement strand
TAATTCTTAGACTTTAGATTTAGATTTATGTACGCATAAAAAGCATTGTCTAAACAAAAAACTACTTTGTAGGTCTACTCTAAGAATTAAAGATACGAAGCATGTCTATACTAAAAACATATACTGTTAACGCTATATTGGTTTGGTTTTTAGTAATTCGTTTCCAATCAATCAGAATAAGAAGCATCCCAAATGATTATATTCTGGCATGATTAAGATATGTTTTGGACCATTCTAATTAATTACTCTTGAGGGTAAATTTGTTACGAGGCTTCGAGTGCGCTTGTTATATATACAGGGTGTCCAAAAATTAACTACCCATTTTAAAATGCTTATAGCTTTAAAACCAGGATTTGCATGGCAACTATAGACATATGTATTGATAGAGGAAACTTGTGGAATTCTTTTGGTACCAAACATTATGCAATCAGTAAACTTCTAAGATAGCAAGAAGGTCTGAAAGTTCAAAGTGGTTGAGCCAATATACCATACAGTGTTGATACTCTTTTGCCACTTCACTATGATGATATGACACCTCATACAGCTAAATGGCTTAGAATGGCTTTATTAATTAACTTTTTCATGAACAATCATATCGCTCAAGACAAAGAAACCCTGGCCCTTTCACTCAGATGATTTAAGTCCGCTCAATTACTTTTTTGAGTTATCTGAAGGACAGAACATCCCAACACCCTGGACTATTCCTGACCTTAAACAGAACATCACCAGTGAAAACAGGAAGATCAAGAAGAGCGCATGCATAAACGTCAAGAGCTTTGTCGTTAGAGTAAAATAATTTTTTGAAATCTGCAAGGAGGCCATCTAGAACATATTCTGAAATACTAGGCAGCTTAATCTGGATAAGAAGGAGGTAATTTGATATGTCCCTGTGAGTGTAACTTTGAATGTGTAATAAGGGGTAATGCTGTTAGGTACCATTTAAAGATGAGCATAATGCGAGAGTAACGCTTTGACAAATGAAAAACATTTTAATGAGCATTATGTAATAATTAAGACAAAACCACAATCAAAAATCTTTGTATTAACATTGTAAAAGCTGTTTCACTGAATTGGTCATTAAAATGATCATTAATGATTCTCCTGTCTTCAAAGATTGATCCCTTCTCTACATATGACTTGCACATTTGTTTTTCTTCTCAGTATGAAAGTAGGCTTTTCACGTTTGACGTAATATACGTTGAAAATGATTTTCAAAAATGGCAATTATATCATTTTTGGTACCAAATTAATTCTACAAGTTTCCTCTATCAATACATATGTCTATAGTTGCCATGCGAATCCTGGTTTTAAAGTTATAAGCATTTAAAAATGGGTAGTTAATTTTTGGACACCCTGTACTAATGAGTAAACTTTTCCTGCAAATATAGCAACTCCAAAAATGGATGTTGAAGTGTGATAATCTTTGTGACTCAGTTCAGTCGACACAATCTCAGTCGAAGTCAAAAAGTGTTGCAGTGGAAAGCAATATGTTTTATTTTAGTTTTCCACATTATTTGTTTCATCAAAATTAAGCACTTTTGAAATTCTTTCAACAGATGTTGTGATTTTGTTGAGCCTTCCTACCCCCAACCCAACCTTTCATCTTATATATAGCATTATTTCTCGTTGGTTATTTCCAGTCCGATTGAAAGTGTCCTTGAAAGAAGTTTCGTCGAGTTGCAATCCTTAAAGATGCATACCAAATGTAAGGTATCACAGGCTCAACGCTGACGTCATTTAGTGAACTTAGGAAAAACAACAAGCATCCTTGATATTATTCACAACGCGAATTTCCATCGAGATAAACATCATCAAAGTGAATTTTTAAATTCATTTACTTACAATATTTTTTCCTTATTGTATAAGCGCAATTCATTTCCCAACAAACCTTGAAATGCTCACCACCATCTTTTATGTTTAACTTTGTCTGGAGTTGGAATATGATTTGACTTTGTTAAGTAATTTGATTTTTTTCTTGTTATTTATACGTTGAATACCTGTACTAAAGACAGCACTTCGGCCATTGGTCAAGACAACACAATAATATTGTTTAAAATTAAACTCACGCTGAATCATATTATACACATTTGCTTCAAAATTGATAATAGAATAATTCCTAACAAACCAGTACAATATATATTTTAGCTAATTTTCAATTTTGAGTTAGAAAGTGGTCACTTTTTATTAAACAATTGGTTCCCGTAATAAAATGGTCCAGTCATATTCAAAAGCAAACTGCCTTTATAAAAAGATAAATACTTAATAATATACCTATATATTTTGAAGATATAATGAAACTACTTCAAATGTGTCACTCATCCTTATTTACGATTGTGAACTGTTATAAGATTGTAAAACAACATTCTATTCCGGATGTTAAAAGATTGTGATAAATAATTCAAAATTCATTCGTCAAAAACACCAAACGTAGATTATTTGTACATGTATGTCGTTTCTTAAAATATAAAAGACACTATAATCAACATTTGATATAATTACAACGACATTTAATCACACCTTTCATTTTCAATGGTTCTGTGTTCTTCTTGGTCCAATTATAATTATGCTTTTTACACTTGTCCTATTTCATTTATAAAACTATGGAATCCAAGTCACGCCGACAATGGAAGCCACTTCAATTGAAACTATGATGTTAACATCACAAACAGGTTCTAGGACGGAATCATTACAAAATGTTACTTCTATAGATTGTAAGTCTTAATCAGGCATGGTCTTAATGAAAATATGTGTAGTGCAATATGGCGTGTGGTTTGTGATAGCTGTGACATATTTTTTCACTCGATATTATTTCTGTAATCACTGTTATTGCATCAATGTTTTCAATTTAAAAATACGTTTTAATAGGACAAAATTATTTAGATCACAATTCAGATAATCACGAATGAGATTTCTAAACTACGATGGTATACAGGGCATTGCTGATAGAACATCAACACTTTATTTCAAGTGGTCAACTTCACATTGCGCTCCCTGATTATTTTGTTTTTTTAATAACATTTGTCGGCCATTTTAAACAAAATGGCGGTCATTTCAGATTTAAATATTATAGTGAAAAATGAAATATGACTGATAATTATGATTCTGCCCATCTATACGTATTATTTTCCGATCTCCTTTGAATAACGAGTGTTCAAAGTAGGTTTTGATCATGTTAGAATATTTTGTACGTAATTCTACAGGAAAAACAAAGACAAATCATTAAAAAGAAAATTCAATGCTCATTGGTCACAATTGCTTCTACATTACTTTTTGAACCAATCAAAGGTATTGTCAGACAAATAGAGTTGTATACATTTTGCTCGACCAGTATTAATTGGTTACACCCACGAAGAATAATTGTAATTCCTTTTACAAGCCAATCAAAATTGCTGTTAGAATCATGAAGCTGCGTGTAATTCACCGTTTGCTGTTTTGTCAAAATGCTCTCACTCACTGTATCTTGTATGTTATGTAATTTCACCCGACATGTTCATTGATGCTTTATGAATCCACCATAGGTAAATGTTCTCTAAGTAAATTATCTGTAAATTGTATTGACTTAATCATCAGTTTTATTGGTCTATAATAGTTGTTGATGAAATAGTGCAGAAATGTATAGTAGTCTTTCACAAAGCCGCTTTGCATCTATCACGTAGACCTACTTTGTATCTTGGCAGTCAGCTACAGTCCAAAGTTACGGGATTGTTAAGTGTCTATAGATACCTTTATATTTTTACAGCAGATATTTCCAATAAGTAAATATGGAAAAAGTATGCTTTGGGTCTAACCAAATCCTTAATTACGTAAATGGTTTTTGAAAGTTACACATGCTTGCCTAATTGCTTAAAATTCTCATTTAGAACGTGCAAGTAGTTGTTTGATCTTGAGTGTGATCTTGAAAGCTACTCATAGGTTCCCGATTTAGTATGATCGATTTAAGAAGATGAAACCAAAAATGTCAGGAGCATTTAAAAGTCCAATTTCAGTTCCAAAAGGCTCAAGATGTTTTATGTCCTGCATTTTGGCTACACATCTGCAAAAGATGTGCCAAAATGTAAAACATGCATTTTAGATATCAAACCCTATAATGTCAAGGTTTTGCTTTATTCCATTAGAGAAGAACCTTTGTCGTTCCGTTAAAGAACTAATGGTTTGTAAATACGTGGACAATCAGGGTAATCATTCATTTATTTGTGTTATCATCAATCATTCTAAATCTAACAATATAAATCTGTGAAACGTTTAAGTGATTATGAACATCATAAATACCATGATTACGGTCAAACATGTATTATAGGAACTGATTCTTATATGTGGTAGATGATCAGTGTAAAGCACCAGTTCCTATTTTAAAGAGAAACGGGAATTATTGAAAAAAATCGTACTGATCAGGTCCATACATGAATAATTGTCGCTTTGCTATATCAGTCGCTTGCGTCATATTCATTTAGAAGCTCACAAATTTAAACAGGCGAACAGTAGTAGACAAAAAAGGCAGTTTCCTTAAAAATCAGCTAAATTATGACAGATGCAAATTTTAGAACATTTTAGAAAGGTAATCCTTTGGATTTTTTCAGTGTATAACCAAGTCGTTTTGCTGCTTCAAAAATAAAGATTGCCCATCATCCAGATTTTACTTTCACTTTTTCCCACTTATGACCATTGGTGTGGCTTTTACAAAAAAGGAAGAAAAAATAAGTATTATGATTTATGACTTAAAAGCAGTTTAAATAAACATATTGTAAGTTCTTTATGGTGCATAACATGATTAGAGTTCATCAAATTCCCACCACTACATTTTTACACAATTTGGGGAGTATAGTTGTTCAAATTTATAAGATTCAATAAAGACATTCCAAAAATGTAGAACACGTTTCCTATAAATCAAAATCTAATAAGATACATTTTTCATTTTTATACAATACAACCTATATCCTGAAGCATGCTATAGAATAACCAATGTATATACTAATTTTATTATAACTTTTCTCCTATATTCACAATATTCCGGTGACGTGTATCGCGTATAATATCAAAAAGCAATATTAACTGAACCAATTTCATCTACCAATATCAACAAAGTTTCCATGGTAACATTGGAGATGGATGATACCCCAGGGCCGAAGACGTCCAGTACAGATTGTAAGTGTTGGTGTTATAATGCCGATATTTCACACTTTTTAATTTGCTTCTTGCAACACGTGTGTATTAGTACCAGTGTTAAAATATGTGTGCAGTGTGACCGGTAGTTTGAAAAGGGTAGAAAAGTCGGCGAATCTGTTCTTGATTTATTGAACTCAATATCGATAAAATAATATAATATTAAAAGTCGACATTTTGTCGATAGTGTGTCCGTCTTGTCACAATTTTCCCACGTGTAACCTGTTCTTAAATGGAATGAGGAAAAATTACCCATTTGCATTCCACTGACATATAGATTTGCAAATAACAATCGATGGATTGTTTCAGCTTTGTAGGTTAACATTTTGTTTTGAGGCTTTCTGAGAAAAATTAAGAACCTATCAATCTTTAGAAAATGTAAATCATTAATTGTTGATTGTATATGACGCCATTTTGAGATATCGAATGATTAATCGGTAGAATTAACCGCCTGTTTTCATTGTTTTATTCTGTCGATGTAATTCGATTCTGTATTCAGGTAAATAAAATATTAAATATAGTATAAGAGAGTGAAAATAAAAGTAAAACTGAACAGGAAGTAATCATGAAATAAATGCCTTACCATTTGTGACCGTCCAGCCCGTATGGGCAGTAATGCCAGAAACTTCATTTTGCGCTACAGGTGAAAATACATGTCAAGGTCGTAATGTGCCGAAATTGTTTTTTTGACGGATTCACAATTCTAGTGCTTACTACAAAATACCAGCAAAGTTTCATTTCAAGAAAATGATAGGAAATGTGAAATAAATTTGCATATTCGTAAGACGATCAATACAATATAGAGCTTATTAATTAATTGAACGCGTTTATCTCAGTTATACGTTTTACTCCCTAACAACCTTTGACGGAGCATAACTTGACTTCAGGAAATCAAGTGAAGTTCATTAAGGCGTCATTTTAATCCTTAAAACATGGTCTTTGCAAATAATCAAAAGAGTGAAAATGTCAAGAGCTGGCATTTACTGCTGTTTTGGGGTGGACGGTCACATTTTATAATGCTCTGTTGGTATGGATACATTATTCATTACAATGATCATTACCTCGGCAACCTTTCATTAGTTCCACTTAAGGCTACATTCTGATCAAGACGTTTTGGATTTGTTAGCAAAAAATATATCTCATTATACAGACTGTCGACCTACATTTGTTTGTATTGACCTTGGAGTAGGACTTGCATTTGCATCTCATGATGATTCTAAATATTTTAGGATTAGTTATATCTAATCATTTGGTTGGTTGCTTTAAAAGAGGTCGGAGCCTCATATTCCTAAAAGAGGACTGTCGTAACTTGGAAATGATAATGTAATAGATTGAAAATGTATAAAAGTTGAAAGTACAGGTCAAAAAAGGTAAACAACATTGAAAATAGAGAGCATTTACTTATTTTGAGTCTTTAAGGCAGTACATTTTCGGAATCGCAAGGCTGAGAACCGTCCTTATGTATAATTATGGGAACCTAAATGTTTTGTGTCACCGAGAATCAATACAATAAACAACCACACATTTGATGGAAGGAGGTTGAAACGTCACGTTTTAATAGCAATGTAAAATGTTACAATAGTCGCACGCCCTTACCGCTATAATAAATATTATTATCGTGGCACAAACATAATATCTGAATATTATCGTAGCACAAACATAATATCTGAATATAATTATTCAATATTACATTGCTAGATTTCACATCTGCGGATCAAACCATCACAGCCACAGCAACTGATGATAGTTTGTCAACAGAATTTAGTTCATCGTATCAACAAACAAATAGCCAAGAGGAGCATTCAACAGATAGTCAAGACGTGCTAAGTACTTCATCAACAGAAAAAGAAGAATTATCAAGTATTGTATCAACAGATAGCCAAGAATTATTAAGTGCTTCATCGACAAAAAAAGAATTATCAAGTACTTTATCAACAGATACCAAAGAATTCTTAAGTACTTCATCAACAGAAAGAGAAGAAACATCAGAAAAATCAAGTGCTTCAACAACAGATACTAAAGGATTATCAAGTACTCTACCAACAGTTAGCCAAGAATTACCAACTATAAAAGACAGTAGGACACAAAACAGTGATAATGTTGTTGAGAAATAGTATTGTTTGTAAAGCACATAGTTTAGATTGTTACCATTTTGTTGACAATTTTACTATATTTCAATCATTGTTGTCGATGAAATTGTGAACACTTTTGTTCCTCTCACCAATCAAATCTACAATTTTGATGTTTCGTGTTTTTAGAAATGACATAGCAAGAGACTACGAGACTCTTAAGTTGTTGTTATTTGTCTACCTTCTTAATTTAGCCATTTAGCCTTACGTCTTATAAACATGATATACATATACCTATAAATATGTGCAAAACTATGCTCTACACTGAAATTCTAAACTGGTCAGTGTGACTTTAAGCTAGTCCAGATGGTACGCATCTAGACTATCTTTAAGTTAGTATTGCTGGACTAACAAGGATGACTAACTTAGCCTAGTCCAGCATGCTGGACTAGTCTCATTTTACTTGCTTGACTAGTTTTAAGTTGGTCTGTTGACCAGCTTGACGTTAGTCCAGCAAGCTGGACTAGTTTAGGCTAGTCGCTTGACTAGTTATTGACTAGTTTTAAGTTAGTCCAGCTGGTACATATCTTGACTTATATAACATTAGTCCAGTTGGATGGACTAATGTAACACTAGTCCAGCTGCCTTGACTAGCTTACTCAAACTAGCCGATCCCAAATAACTAACCTGAAGCTAGTCCAGCCAACTAGACAAACCTATAGTGCAATATATGTGCATGCTATGTAGTTGCAGAGCCACAGGATACAGTCTTTGATATAGCTAATCCGACAATAATGTAGAGAGAGGTACAGTCAGTCAGCTGCATATAAACAAATGATATAATTCACGATACAACAGTAGTACATGATGGTGACATTTATGAGGTCAAACGACGGCACGGTGTTTCACATGTCTGCTAACATAAGCTATTCAAGCCAGCTTGACCAACTTGAAGTTGGTCAAGCTCTTTTGTACCATAAAGGTAGTCAAGCTCTCAGTCTGGCAAACTGTCGTCAAGCAAAGTTTCGCACATTAGTAAGGCGGGCTTGACTAGTTAAATTGAAATTTGGCTTTACTAACGTCAAACTTGTCAGGCAAGCTGGACTAACCTGCCTGACTAGTTTAAAGTTAGTCAAGCAGCTGCTTGACTAGTTTTTGTTTTCAGTGTACATTTCAATGCTTATAGTTATATGTATTTGTATACGGTATGACTTCTATCAATTTTGGAACTTGTTTCTTTACTTCCATCATGGTATTTTAATCTTCATTTGAGTTCTTTCACCAGCTAAATGTTTCCTGATGTTCTCGGAGTCTTTGTTGACACATTGTTTGCTCAATTGTGGAATTATTGTAATTGGTGACTTTAACACTAGACTAGTATAATTTGTACAGTTGTTGAAGACAGTGTGAGCACTTTCCGTATTATATATATATTCTCACCTTGAAATCGAATGTCCAATAATTAATGTACTTTGTACTTTAGATAATTGTCATTTAAGGAGATTTATAGTTGTTTAAAGTTACTTTTAATCATGTACCTTTGTATAACGGTTGTCTTCCACTCTCAATCAGCGTAACTTCTTTAGATCATACACTCTATCAGTTTTCTCGATGTTGAGTAAGGTTTTACGCAATTAAGCAAGATTTTGCTCAGCTTTGCTCACCATTAAGAGCGATACTCTCCGTCTTTTACTTAACAAGAGTTTTAAGAAGTTGCCTGCAAAATGCTCTTATAATACGCGCATTATGTCGTACTTTAAACCTTCATTTAATTACTAAAGTACTTTCATAATGTAAAGATTTTTCAGATGTTTCCTTTATCACGATAGATGTTTGTTATGTAACTCTGGTTTGTCCTTCAAAATATCTAACACATAGCATTTCCATATATATCCTTATCCTCTCACCACCCGGTTTGATCTACAAAATGTATGTTCTATGTTGTTTAGATAATATGTCCTTAAATTAATTTTTTTATTAAATTTTATTATAACACAGCTATTTGTCTTTCCACCCTTGTTTTTTGTTATAGATCACAATTTGATGTTCTTCACTTGAGTAATATTTCACTTAAGCAAAGAAAATTTTTAATATCCATGTGTTTTGAGTCAAAAATATTACTATATGATGTTTACACACTGAAAATAAGAAAACAAAACGCAGGTGATTTTGAGAAGGAGCAACCATCTTGAGTGCATCCTACTAATTTTGTTCTTACATGCTAAATTTTATTCAAAATGGTCACCTAACTAAAGGATACCACTCGTGGAGGTTCTGGGAGCGCATGGGTTTCTTATCCAACTCATTGACATCTCATGGAATAATTGACACCATGACATGTAGAGCCCGACAAGTGATTTTCAATGTAATGATAAAGTTATCAGTCACATTTTGCTTTACTTTGATTTCATTCTTGCTGAATAGACATTTCGTCATGTGAGTGCAACAAAGTCGTATCTGCAATATCTTCAGATGACGGTGTCACCTGAAGAACCATTTCAAGAGCACCTGAAGAACCATTTCAATAGCCACTGACATATGGCAGGGACATTTTTCGAGCAATTTTTCACACTCTAGTAATAAGATTTAAATTAATATTACTTAAGGCATCCATTGCAGATACGACTTTCTTGCACTCACATGACGATTTAATGATAAAGTATACGCCAGTGTACTTAGCATAATCATGTTAATTTGCCCCAGATATTTACGCCCTATTTACCGTTTTATCAACCACCCATTGCCTGTAATCTGTATATTTTCAACTATTAGTACACCTAAAGTAAAGTTAAGGATACTTTTGCTTGCCACTTTTGGTTATAGGTAGGATCCAATAAAATTACCATTTCCTTATTTGAATGAAGGACCACCACCTAAATATTGATATATTGACGTTTGGTTCACATAGCTAAAGCCAATTTAATGTTACAAGCATACATAAAATTATGGCTGAGCGCCTCTTGTATTTTGGTAAACTAGATTTCTTAAGTTACCACGACTATTTCGAACAGATCTCTTCTAGGAATACATATAATTCAGGTGTAAGAAATTGTAGGGATTATGAGAAAAATATGATATTTCTTTTGATATAAAAATATCTATTTCGATTCGAGAATAGAGGGTCGAAAGATATCAAAATCTTTAATTTGATTTGGGAGAATGGGGTCGAAAGTGATCAAAATATTTCTTTATCAAATACCGGTAGTTCTGTTTCGTCAAAAGTACTTTCAGGAATAACGTCATTTAGGATATGTTGTTTTGAATTTTAAAAAAATGTCCCATTTTATTGAAACAAAATGACCTTGCATGCCTTGCATTGCTCTAACTTGTGAGCATAGCCTTGACAGGTTAATATCTGCTGTACCTGAATTTGTTAATACAAAAATAGTATCATTTATTTTGTTGGATAGTATCAGTGGTGGTAGGACGATCCCTTTAATTGCCTGTTTACCGGACTGTTTACTCAGATTTGATGCGTAGTCATCCGTGGTATCGCCCGTATATTTCAATGCGTAAATGAAAAGAAAAGTAGTTCTTTATAATAATCAC
>JXSR01S059302.1:52203-67554 GCA_000969725.1 Ophiothrix spiculata | reverse complement strand
TCGATTCATGGCCCTTGCCCTGGGAATGATCGGAACCCAAGGGGGAACTCGCACTTCCAACTCTGCAATTATGTAGGCCTATAATAGTCCTGATTGTACCATTATTTTATCCCCGGGGGTTTTATCCTGGGACCATAAAACCTAATGTTTCAATAAAGTTTTTTTATTTCGTGATTTAAAACAATGGCATATTAAATGTTATAATAGGCATAGGCCTATCATTGTACTGAAAAGAAATGGTCAAAATTTGACTCATGATGTTGCATTTTCTTTTCTTTCGAATATTATGATACCATTTATTCATTTTAGAGACTATATTTTAGTCGTATCAATGCATGTTTCCCATCATTGTCTGGAACTTGTCTTGTTGTTATTTTTATTACAACTTTGTTTGAGATAATATCATCCATTAATAATGATTATACAATCTTCGACTGAGTATTTTGCTGACAGCCCGATTGGCAATACAATGATAAAGATGTATACCCCTTGTGGCCTGTTTAGGCTATGCTTAATTACGGATGCGTGAAATTGTTAATGGATTTCACGAGTTAGAATTTTCAAAATCGAAGGCTTTCGTGCCTAGCATGGTACTGACGGTACTGATGATATTATTATCATAAGTCTGTGTAAGAATATAGGCGTGACATAAGGTCAAATGATTTTGCAAAATGCTATTGATTATAAATCGAGAAGAAGCGAGTCTAGACGAAAAGGCCCGATCAGGACACGCGGTGAAATTGGGTGAGTAATCGAAAAATACCGAGTGGACAGATTCTTTTTGGTAGAATAATCCTCCAATTTCGGTCTGTGCAACATAAAATTAATGGTTTGATTTGAAAACAGACATCGTATTCCGAATTTGAATAATTAAAATGTTGCGAAGGACAGATTTTGAGATTTTTACGGATAATTTTGCCATAGAGAACTTAGAAAATGGTGAAAGGATTGAAGTAAAGTGAATGAAAATAAAATTCCACCTTTAAAAAGTGACATTATCTTTTCAGCTTCTTATCCGTGAATTATTTAATTTAAAGTTCTACAAACTTAATTCAGTCATTTTTTCAGTATGTAATGCTTTAGTTTGTTCGTGAAAAAATAAAAAAATGCAAAATGCATCCGTCGGAATTCTCCGTAATTGAAACCGGAAGTAGCTTCAACATGACAAAAATTGCCTAAAATATAGCATTAAACACCGCGAAAAACGTTTCTAGTTATTAACCTTCCAGGGCGGTGTAGTATAATATAGAGAGTACTTAGCGTACAAAGCATGATATAGATTCATATACCAATGAACTCCACGTACTTGTACGTTTCGGAAATCATAGTCGCCTTTATTACTACTAGGATAAGACTAACACTGCTTGTATATTATCCACATTACCGTATGTCTCGTCCTAGTGTCGTAAAATGGCAATAGTTATTGCCGAAACGTAAATATACGTGGAATTCACTGGATTAGACCTTGATGAATCATTTTACCATTATTTCTACCGATTGTGCTGAATGTGTTAAACACAAGAGAAAAGCGTGAAACGGATACATCATATGGCAACAAAATATTTCAATATCAGGGTCAATGGGTCTTTTTTCTGTATCTACAAGGGCCATCGTCAAATTTTATGAAGTACCTCAATAGACCTAAACAACAAAACATGGTATCTGTCTGTACTAACCTCTTCATGTCCACCAATTACATGTTTTAAGTTTCATTTAAATTAACATTTTTAGTATTTCATCTTCATTCAATCTTTTCTTGAAATGGTTTGATTACAATCATTTCAGACTAACAGAGTAAGTATTAAATAAGTAAAATTTATAATGTGAAAATGTTATCATTTTCATTTTTTCTTAACATTTGATACATTTAATCAATTGTGTCTTGTAATTGTATTTTTCCAAGTTACTTCTTTCAACATGTTTGACTTATTATGCTTGACTGTAAAAGAACATAGACAAAATTCATAGTCACAAAGTTTTAAGATATGGTTTTTTGGATACTGTTTAAATACAATTTCTAAATGGCTGCAGTTTTTCGATATGATTTTAGACGGGAAGTAACATTATTCATTGAATAATAAGCATAGTACAAGTAAAATATTAATACGAAAAGTTTAGTTCATGGTACATCCACCATTTTTTAATACACTACCATAAGAAAATTTACTTGAAAGTAACTACTCGTGTTACTAGATCAAGAAAGGTACTTGAATATGAACACACATTTTGGTATGGGCCTACATGTTATACTTAAAAAATCACACATTTCAAACATGTTTAAGGAAGTTTGAACGCATTAAAGTTAATTTCTGATCAATTTGTACATTTTCATTTCATACAATATTGTCACTTTGTACACTCTAAAAAGAGTTGTGTTAAAAAGGGAGCAAGGTTAACAGGTTGGGTTAAATTAACCATGTTCCCTTTTTAACACAACTTTTTTTAGAGTGTAGAATCAATAAGGTGATGCCTCCAAACAATCCATGTAGGATTGAGAACTTTCCAACGACATATTGGTCTAGCATTGTATGTATGAACTTTTAGTATAATGTATATGAAATTAAAGTGAATGACAACTATCGAACTTAAGTTATAAGAATTTTAATTACAGGAACATTGAACAGTAAAATTACAAATTAAATTTTGTTAAAAAGTCAGAAAGTTGTTAAAGGGGCATTGGACACAATTTTGAAATTTTGTTTGTGGATGATTTACAACAGTCAATTACCAGATATCGGGAAAATTTTGATAAAAACCTTCAAAAAAGTCAAAAAATTGAATTTTATTTTATTTGTATGAGGCTATTCTCTAAACGTATTTATTGATGCTATGCAATGAGAAGGAGCCAAAGTTTTGTTTGTAAAACATTCCTTTCATATCATAGATTGCAGAAAAATCAAAAGTAATTTAAAATTTTCATTAGATCTCCTGAAAAGGCTAGTTCTAGAAATTCAACTATAGAGGGCAGTATTAATCGTTATCGACAACGATAATTAAAAGTAGGAGAATATCTAAATAATTTGATATATAGGGTTTGAATTTGACAATGAAACTTTGCATGCTGTCATTATTACCACCAATACTTCAAATGATGTAAAAATCTCAAAATGTTTGGGGATGATGCTGAACTTGTCCAATGCCCCTTTAATTACAAATACTTGTTGGGAAGCAAGACCTGTTTGGAAGTGGGTATGTTTGGAAACATCGCCTTGTGTCTGTTTCATACAAGACAGTAAGAAATTGCCTAAGGTCTATTTTTGTAGCAAAAAATGGTTACGAACGTCATGATTCTGACAGAATCACGGATCATGCATGGGAGTCGCGTATTATTTTTATCGTGTGTGAAGTATTTGTGAAATAATCATGAAGATTCGGACCTCAGGATCTTAAGACTTTTAGTCAGATCCAGGATTACTTAACGATGTGTAATCGGGATATTGGGAACATATAATTCATGTGTGATCACCCGCGATCTGTGATTTATTTTCAGATGACATACAGTCTCCAACACAATCATGGCGTTCAGTAAAGCATAATACCATAGAAACTCACTGTATTGCTCGTTTTGCCAGTATACTTTTTGGTTCATCGTGTTTATCTGGCTGAGAAATTGTGACAAACTATTGTCGCTGTTGATGTTTTGATGAATGCAACTTGTTCAGCAAATCAGATCTGTTAGTTTCATGGTAAAGATCATGCTTTTAGCAAAACATGAAGCGTCATACATTGAATTTCTGCGGTATGGTATTCATAATGCATATATATAAAGGCGATAAATTCGTCTTGCACCGTACGAAATCAGCAATCAACTGTCATGTGAATTTATGTTGAAGAGTGCAAATATCATACGTTCTTAACCTTTTGTATTGAATTGTGGGGAACGAAATTTTTATTAAACTCAATGTGTAAGATTGAAAACTATTTATACACTCAATCGATTTTTGAAGGTTTTTCTTGTATACTGAGTGAGTCAAAAAGCTATATTTTACGAAAAAACATTGCCCAAGTCTGCGTAGATCATGTATTCACGTCTACAATGGTGAACAAATAGGGGGGAGTGATAAAGGCTTTTTAAAGATTTCAAAATATGACATAAACATTTCTATCCAACTATAGGTCTACTGTAAATTTCAAATTTTGGGTCACGTGTCTCAAAAGAGAGGCATATGAAAATGTCTAAAAGGTTTTATTAGCTCTGAAAACATTGAGAAGTGCCGTTTGGTTTTGTTGAACATGTCATGTTGTAAAATAAAACTCACTGAAGTCCCACTCTTCCATCTACAAGGTATCCATGAAACTTAACGTATCTCTTTGCTCTTGTCCTCATATATCGAAACCAGTACTCCTTTCCTCTCAGTTGTGCCTAATCTCGTTGAAGGTATCAATGATGATATTCTGCAGTTGTTGAAAAGATTGCCAGGAGGGTCTGGTCTGAAATGGTCTGTTTGGCTGTATCTCATTGATAAAAGTCCATTGGAAAGATTGGACTTCTGACTGATCAATTTAATCTGATGTCGCAGTGCAATCATACAATTGCCAATAATAACTGTTGCCGGCGCCCGTTGACATTTAAACACGGAAGCCACCTAAGTTTATTGTTGCAGGCATAGTGTGACCAAGAAAAAAGGGAATTAAGGTTTTTTAGGATTAAAGGGTGAATCAAAAACAACCATTTTCAAGAAATAGGGTATTTTTTCAAACCCCAGTGTGAAAACGATATCGGTAAAATCCAGATTTAGGGTGTTAATAGTGGAAAAGGGTATATTTTGGCTTCAGAAGCAATCATCTTTTAGGGGGTGTTTTGAAAAACTGTGGTCACGCTATGCCTGCATTACACTTGAGTGCCCCCGAATATTTAAATCACCATGATCACGGTGAGCATAACTTTAAGTATATTCAGATCACACATTCAAATTAATTGGATACCGATATACTGTTGATTTGTGGATCTTCATGTTTGACGATGCAAGCGGCCATAGTTAAACCAGATACTTCACATACCCACACTTTTCAGATGTTTTTCTGAATTCTGCACTCCAAAATTAGTTAAATTAGCGAGACAAAAATCTTCATAACTTTGCAACAGAAGTTCGTATTTGAAAAATACAAACGGTTTTGGATTCCTTAGATCACCTGCTTTCATTTACAGACTATTTGAAAGAATTTGATTCATAATTTAAAAATCACCTGAAGTGTCTAGTTAAACAGAAATGATTTTATGGAATTCGAATTAAAAAAAACTGAATCTCTTAAATTCCTTTATCAATCATCGCAAATCTTTCACCATTGTAAAGGTAAATTAATGATACTTAGAAGTGAACGTTACTTGCTCAGGATTTTTCTTGTTCATAATTATGGCTCCCACTCAGTGATTGCATTTATTGACTCACTCGGTACATTTACATTCACATGACGGCGATATCTTTTTAATAACTAATCAGAATTTCTCATAGTGTAGTTTTAGCAATCATCTAAAATATTGTAATATTGCTTTTACTTTAACATTCATCCTAACTAACAGTCACTTCATTTATAACTATATGTAATCTTTATATTTTTGTTGGCACATTAACACTCTATTAACTTCTATTTGCCCACATTTCCAACAATTAGAATTTATTTCACTTTCTTCAGAATAAATACAGTCAACTGAAAATCAAACTGTCTCTGATTTTATGAACCCGGTGAAATAAGTTTCCTAAAGAGCTTTTTGAGATTATTCTTGATTTCCATTAAGAGAAAAACAATTAAAGACGGACTTAATCCGTCTATCTTTTTTTTTTAAATTTTTATTCTGTTGTACCCGTCAAGAAACAGTTCACAAGTTGATAATACCCTGTTACAAAATAATGTGCAATACCCATATTTCATAACAATGTTGAAAATACAACAACGGTTCTAAATGTAAGGATAATGTGTTTGTTTAAACTAAAGAAACAATATTCATTAGTCGTCCAATAATGCAAAGTTTAATGATCTTTATCATCATATTTTGTGGCATTGTAGCTTATTGTCATTTGTATTTGAATATTTCCGCATTTTGGAATAAGAGTTTTCAAATTGGTTGTCATTACTATTTTAGGAATAGGAATATAATAACACATTGTCTATTTAATAAAAATAGTGTCATTATTATCTGGAAGGCCGTCGCAAACATTAATGAATGATAATTACTGTTTTCGTTATAGATTGTCAATGATTTAACACATTCCATAACAAATTATGTCTTTATTGAAATGAATGAAATATTTTGTCAGCACAGAGATATTTAAAATAGCCCTGCTTGAAATTAACCTCTAAATCCATACTTTAAATCCATTGCAGTAATTTTAATTTGCATTTAGTAACAGTAAAATTAAAAGCTTAAAACAAGTTCAGAACCCGGTGAAATACATTAAAATTCTTTGCATTTACTTATATAAGTATTTACAGGCAACCGTCTCGTTGTCTGTTCACCAAAAGTGTGTTCACATAAGAGCATTTAGAACATGTGTGGACGCAATTTGAAAGTGACTAAAAGTCTTTGGAGTTTCTTTTTTTTGAGTCAGTGTGAAGCTTTATTGTGGGTACTTACGGGTCACTTTACATACCGCACATATGCGTTTTGTATGAAAAAAACTGTTGACTAGCTCTTTTAAGTGGTCACGTGACAGAAATCGCGCGCAAATTAGTCATAATTATTATAATTTAGTTATGTGCGAACAAAGACTTAGGTACTTCTACAACGCTTTCTTAAAACTTTAATCAAACTAAAAGAAAATTGAATTAGTAGTAAAATGAATGTTTTGAATTGTTGATCTTAAATGATATTTCATTTCATCTCATTTTTGTTCTTAACTCGCACTTTTTACTTTCTCATTTTTCATTTCTTCATTTCTTTATGCCTACCACGCATCATCATCATTCTGGCTTTGTACAGTATATGTATGAATAGACCTGATAGAACAGTGAATAGTTCAGTAGCCACTGCATGGACTGCATGATTGTCTTTGGTCAAAACAATTTACGTCTTTTATAAAAAAAAAATAATAATAATAAATGCCTTAAAACAAAAACTTTAATAAGAAAATTAAAATTTTGATATGAATTTTGATATACTAGAAGACAAACTCATACTGGGAATGGAGTAATACAAAAACCGTAGAGTAAGTATCGAATTTTGTTTTTTAAAGTTGCCGTGTTCCGTGGCTAACTTTGTACATGCTGTATATAACTTACTCTGTAACTCACCAATCATCATCTTACTCAGTAGCCCTAACATTGTACCATTTTGTATCTTGTACACCATTTTGTATCTTGTAGACCTTATAGACCCTGTGCATTAAGTTAGTGCTAATTCAAAATCTGGTCACATCTAAAGACGTTTTACATGATTAGCCCAATAGCTGACCATGTGTTACAGACGTCATTTGAATTTCCCGGACAGTTTTGATTGCTCATCGCCCAACATATAATTTGTCGGAAGTATATTGAACAATGAACATAGGAACATGATTAGACACTGGCCCAGAAAAAAGCAATTCTGTTCACATATTTGAACAAAATGTCACAGTGTATATAAACAGCGGTCATTGATTACGCATAAGCATAGGGTCTATATTCCACACTTACGAAAGTGTTAAATAATACAAGCACAGTGTCTTTAGCATTTCAGTTACTTTGAGCACTGATTTTAGTAGATTATATATGTAACATACTTATATTTTGTCTAGTTTTAAATATTGGTATTTCTAATATTCACGACATGAACTGTATGAAAAACTTGACACACCTTGTTTTGTGTTTATTTAGTTCTCTGACTGTACACATTTATCAAATGGTTTTACATTATATTACATTAACCTCGATATATTGGATGTACATTTTGATTGATTCTCAATTTAAAAACAATGTGTTTTTGTACCTGACGTCCATATAATGTTACCAGAATCACATTAAGTTTCAGAAGGTTTTATCAAGGAGGATGAATATAGGAGATGACACTTCGATAAAACCGTGGCTCCAATTTGGTTTTTTTAATTTCTGCGTCCCAGATTTTATGGAGGGCAGTATGATATTGAAATTTGCGGTGGTTGTCGATGATCTTTATTTATTTTATTTTTTTCCAATTTAATTGTAGACATCAATTACGGCCTTGCCCTGACTCGAACCCACAACAATTATTATTCTCTCGGACGAAATTACAACAGCGCTACCGACTGCGCCACTGTGGTAGTTGCTATTCAATGGTTGAATAATTACTTTTATACGTACACTGATTTTGCGCACCGTTAAATATTCGGTAATACTGCCATCTTCAATTTTTTTTTGTTCGTTGAACCGTGGCGCCAGTTTAGAGCCACGGTAATGGAGTAATGGAGCTGTAAAATGTCTGGAATGAAGTGTCAGGGGCCTGGTTTTATTCTGAGACATGTACCTTGTGATAATAAATTTTCAATGGACTTGAAACCAGTTTGTTAAAGACTCCAAATTTAGTCCCCATATAAAGTTCACACAGAATAGAACCTGCACCCTCGTAGATTAATTTATAGATAGATTGAACAATATACGTGTGAGAATCATACATAGTCTATTTTCATTATATTGTATTAATTAATATCGTGTGTGATAACATGTTTCATGGTCTAATTCTTATATAGATCGGATGTAAAGACTCCCAAAAAAGTATCGCCTCGTCTCGAAAAAATGGCTCGTGCGCCAATACGGTACTCACAAAAATAATTTGAAGATATTGTGAACAAGCACTAGAATTTCAGCTTTCATATGACACCCTATTTCTGATAATTGACTGAGAAACACCAAAGTTATGAACATTTAAAACCCTCGAGGTCAATTTTTAAAAGTTGCTAATTTCATTTTTTGCACTGTACAAACCAGTAGCGCAGACCTAAGGGTCAAGATAAGGTGAGTTTGGTCACTGAAGCTCGCGTTTTTATTTCCAAACCATGTGTCATTGGATTCTAACCATCATCCATCAAGATATTCTTTTTGTTTTCATCTTATTAATGATGAGAACCAATATAAAACTTCAGATTCAACTGGCAGGCATTTCTAACCTTAAAAAAACATTAAGCACCGTTATTCGTTCTCTATGTGGTCTGGTACCTACGCCATGTCTTTAAGGCCAGTAATAACTACCAATTGAATGTTGTTTCTCTCGTTTTATGTCTTTTTTTCATTATTTATTACAATGAATCAATGAAAAATTAATGAAAAAAATTCATATCTTGACTATTGTTGATGGATAATGCTTAGATACCAAAGAACGCGTGTTTCAGTGACTAAACTCACCTCATTATCATCCTTTCTCTTGCGTTGCTTGTTTGTACAGTGCGAAAAATGAAATTAGCAACTTTTAAAAATCGACCTCGAGGGTTTTAAAAGTTCATAACTTCAATGTTTCTCAGTCAATTGTCAAAAATAAGGTGTCAAATAAAAGCTGAAATTTTAGCGCTTGTTCACAATATCTTCAAATTACGTTTGCGAGTACCGTAATGGCGCACGAGCCATTTTTTCGAGACGAGGCGATACTTTTTTGGGAGTCTTTATTATGTTTGTGAAGTACTGTTCCATAACCTAAATTTTAGATAAATTGAACATCCATGAGAACCACTTGTTTCATAGCCTATAATAGGTTTAAAACTTACGTGTTCAATGATTTATCAAGGGGTATGGATCCAACATCAGAAAAGCGCTTTAACGAAGAAATTTTACGTTGAAACTCCTAATTACAATAGAACCAAGACAAAGAAGAAAAATTGACAAACCGTTTCGAAATGGCGGTAAACACGATTTTTCGTGTTTGGGAAAATTCTCCGCCATTAATTATATACTCCTCCCTTGACAAACTTAAGTGTTAACACCATATATGACAACCACCGTTTTCTTGCACTAAATTATGAATGTACCGTCAATGCACCATCTTTGTAATAGTAAACTCGTAGTAGCCATATCTCATCGCAAATGACCCATATAGTTCCTTATCCATTAACATTGTTGAAAATTCAAGAGCCCTCAATTCAAGTCACCAAAAGAGTTTTCAAAAACTTTTGTAGAACATTAATATGAACGAGAAACTGAGAACGGATAAAATAATATCAGCTCTAAATCACCTACATTTTAATCAATACAATAGAAGTAACGAGATTAGACATCTTAGTCAAAGACCTTGCCAAAGATAGAAGTCGGTTAAGAAGGCGAGAAAAAGCATTAAAATGTTAACCTCTTAAAAGGATCTTTAAAAGATATGCAATTGTTCCAAAATATCACTGTTACCCATGGTAAATCAATTTAATTCAATTTCAGGATCTCTCAACTTATTGTCAATTCTAACATTACAAATCATTTATACGTCCATAATACCGGTATCATGAATACTGCCATTTCATTCAATCTAGGTGATTTTATTTTGTTTGTATCGAACTGATGGCGCCTTAGTGTATATTTTTATTAAAGGCTTTGACATTCACACGCCATCATCTATATCAATATCCATTAAATTTGCACAGCGCCATGTTTCATCTCCTGATAAGTATGCTTCAATATCAAACCATTTTTGAGGTACATGTACAGGTGTTTCTGTTAACATTTCAAACGCCATAGAATAATTCAGTAATGTGTTTTTAATGATTTTTGTCGCTTTACTATGCTAAAATCCACTAAAACACTTGATTTGATGGTCGTGAAAACCAAAACTTTTCTGAGATAACGTGGACATCGCATAACAATTGAGTCAAAAATTAAAACGAAGCTTTCTATGAGTACCAATACAACATTGTGAGTCTATTGTGGCTCGATATCTTATCTTTCATGAGTACGATTGAATAATAGATAATCTGATACAAGTCTGAAACGAATTACCGGAGATGTCGTGGTCTCTCGTGTGGTAGTCAAATTATCAGTAAAAGTTTCTCTCACATCACCACTGAGATTTGGTCACATTACCTGTGGAAGTTTGAGATCAGGTCGCAGTTCACTCTTAAGAATACGGTGTAAAGAATGGAACATGGTTGTCAGATGGGGTACAAGTTTGCACCAATCGATGTGTAAAGTTTACACCAAATAGGGTAGCTTTTGTGCATAATTTTCCCGGACACCAATCCCCGGGCACCAATCGGTGCAACATTTTACCCAATATTGTATAGATTTACCAATCCCCGGGCACCAATCGGTGCAAAATTTTACCCCATATTGTATATATTTAACCCCAATCTGTACAATCCTTCTGTACCCCATTTAACAAGCATGTTCCCTTCCTTGCATCATTTTAAGCGTAAATGTTTCGTTTAATATGTTTTATGTTTACCATTGAAGTAAGCACCAATATTGAAACATGTTTGCTGTGAATTAGAACTTTCACCACTTTAGAATATAATTAAGAGTGCATTTTTGTCATGGTTAATAACACCATAGTCTGTAAGGTCCATGGTTGTATAATATATACCACCCAGCAAACACAAAACTTTTTTGAAGCGTTCTGAAACGTTTTTGAAGCGTTTTGAAGTGTTTACAAATTATTGTTTTAAATCTTATAAAATCTTTTTGGATCGTTTTTGAAACGTTTTGAATTGGTTAAATTTGGGTTTTGTTTTTATGAAACCTTGTAAAACGTAATAGAAACGCCGAAAAGAATGTCAATTAAATAGTTTTCTGCGGGAAAAAACCTCCACACTTTAACGTTTGAAATAATTTGTAACGTTTACTGATCAAAGTTAATTTTAAACATTCAGAAAACATTATTTTGCTAGCTGGGACATACACAATGTACCGTATGTTGCTGAATCAAGACAATCGTTTTGTGTGAATCCTAATGATCTAAAAATATTTTTTTGCATACACATCTACTTGTTTTTCATTACCATAGCCTGGTTAATGAACATGATGAAGGCGCTCATCTACGAAATATCGACCTCGAAATGTAACCGGAGTAATTCTTCGGTGACTGGCAAATTGTTGTCCTCGTTGCAAATTGTGTTTAAACACGCCCTTGTTTGCCGAAATCCATGCCGTTATTCGTAACATAAATTTGAAAATACAAATGACAACCGAACTTACATTACAAACATTCGTTTAGGATAAATTCCCTGGATAAATTTACTCGACTGCTAAGTAAAACAGGGGTCTTTAACTGAATATGATCAAAAACTTTAACTGATATATGTCTCCTTGTTTCTTTCAGACCAAATAATAAGAAAAAATCTCACACTGTGACTGTCCGACGCAGTAATTACCCGCCACCAATTGTAGCTCATAATGAGTTGTCTACAACAACCAATGGATTAGACAACGACGGTTTGATGCTTACACCACCTCCAAAACCAGCACGCAGTGTCGATTCATCGCCAAACAACACCTTGACTTCCACTCTTGAGAGACCCTTTAAGCTGCCCAGACCAAGCCGAATAGCGACGGATCATTATGGCAACTATTATTCACCTTCAACGGGCACTGCCCGTAAAGGCACACATAGTGACTTGCCGTATGACTATGACGATTCCGATGTGATTCTGATGTCTCAAACCCATCATGATCATGACCATAGAATTAGGACTTTATTTACCGCCGAGGACGCTGGTAAGATGAATGGCAAAACATATGATAAGAATTCTCCAGTTGCTATGACGAGGCTATGATGATACCAACATAATTATATTCAACAACCGTATATATTTATAATTCATTTAATTCTTAAGGCGCTTCGTCCAAAATAATCACCAACATTTTGGTGAAGTCAGCAATAGAATCCGCAATTTCGGTTCTCAAAATTCTTGTCTGACTTCCTCAAAAGATGTAAGTTTAGGGATGCGAAACATGCGTGAGAGGTATGCTCTTGAAACTAGTGCATCACGTCATGTCAAGCATTCTCGCTTCACAATTATTTTATGCATGTGGTGCTTGTATTGTAATGATTATGTAATAATCAATAAAAAAACCACCATAATCGATTGCCTTATCGATTTTCTCAAAGTCTATATACATAGCGGATGTCAAGTGCTGACTGCAAGATGTTGCTGAATGTGTTGGACGGAGCACATTAGATTGCCTCTCTTTAAATACAGGAAGAAGGGCATGACATAATGTTTATTTTTAGATCGCACTGAAACAATGTAAAAAACCATAATGTATGAAATGTGTCATGGTAAAATGAGTACGACTTTTTTTTGTAAATGGGGCCAACTTGCCCCGCATGCGGGGTAAGTTGGCCCCGGTTGACAACATTTTTTATTTTCTTTATTATTTAAATACGGTAAGCCGCAGAGTCTTGGGCCCGTATGCACAAAAGAGGTTTAAGAGTTAGACCGGGTTTAAAGTTAGACCGGGTCTAAGTCAAAATTATGACTGCCGTAAAAAGACCTTTTGAAGCACTTTTGAACTGCAAAAGCATTAAAATTTTGGAGATTTAACCAAATAGTCTTACAAACAACACAAAACATGACAATATTAGTTGAGGAAAATATATTTAGCTGTGGAACAAAATATGACTTAAACCAGGTCTAACTTTAAACCTGGTCTAACTCTTAAACTTCTTTTGTGCATACGGGCCTTAGTATTTACGCAACACGTAGTTCGGGTATATATCTATCTTGCGTAAACAGAAAAATCTTCTAGACTTTATCATGTCCGATTCAGGGGCGTTTCAATGAAAAGGGGGCCAACTTGCCCCGCCGTCCCCTATAGTTTATATTTGTACGATTGCGTCGTTGACCCAAACACATTGGGTAGCTGTTCACAGGAAATATGACAATTTACAGATAAAGTGTCGGTTAAGTTACCACAAACCATTTCTCACCACCTTGATGAACAAACAATTTATGGATTCGAAGTTTAAATAGGTAGTTTATAGATTTATAATTTGTGTATAAAAAATACACAGAGGTTTTACATTATTATCTTGTATACTAGAGATTGTAATCCTAAATTAACAACGATGTCAAAAATGTATATCTTTTTTTAAATGTCATCTCAACAAACAAAACGTTTCAAAATAATAAGCGTTATAAAAACGTTTATCCTTGTACTTCTACTACACATATCCATACCTATTTTTCAGTGAGGAAACATGGTATTCTATCTTATTTATAAGCTGTTGTAATATAGTGTAAATAAAATATTTATTTATTGGCTAATGTGAATTATGTAATTCAGAGACATGTGAAGATTTAATTTTTTATAAAATGTGTGAATATTTCCAAACCCGCAAGACAAACCCTATGAGACAAACCCAACTTACAGATCTTATTCAAAATGTCATTTTAAAATCGAATAACCCTTATGGTTTATTCAGAGTCCGTCGACGTACAGTCTTTACACGTGCAATTATGGATAATAAGACTGCGCACCGGGGTACCGATGGGCATCGATCGATGGATATCGTCAGACTCTGAATGAACCATCAGACCTCTCTTTGAGTACTTTTTTCATGGGTTTAAAAGAAAATTATAATCCTTTTCATGAACACTTTTTAGACATATCAGGGAAACGTTGAGGGAAAGTGACAAAACTTTGAAGGATTTGTTTCAAAGAGATTTGATATAAAGGGGGACTCGAAAAAGGGCCTTTGCTTTAAAATAGATATTTTGGGGAAACAAAAATACAAGTTGATTTCTCTTAAAGTATAGCTTAAGATTAACTAGTACCTTGATTCTTATAGAAGTAAACATGCAGTTTGTTTTTTTACAAAGCACTAACATCACCAACAGTATGCTTAAATTATCAGATATTGTAAATGTGTACCAAAACAGCTGCCCTTACCCAACATGAATACTCTTTTACTCTTCGAATAGTCTTCAAACAGTTTTTCGAAGGCTAAAATTGTTATTCTACAGCTTTCAGTAGCATTTAAGTTGTTATTGCATTCACTTAGGATATTTCTAATGGTGTCAATTATTTGGAAAATAGTAACACGTTAATTCATAGTTAAATGTCAAGTTAATTCATCTTGAATTCTAAAAGTTGACTCATATTACAATTATTAGGGGAACGACAAGCACGAAATTGCAAATGATGGCGAATCATTTATGAGTATTTTGTGACAGTGTTTCGTTTTTCCCGTAGCTTTACGCCAATATATATCAACACCAACTCTATGTATCTCAAAATATACATTATCTGGTGTCTTTTGGCACCACAGAGTGTATTTTCTACGATACATACGAGTTGGTGTCGATGTCCATCTATTTCGAGTTCGACTTCATAGAAAACCATCCTAAGATTAAAACAGTAAAACTATTTTATGTATTAGAATGTCAGTCTAGTAAACAAATTTAGCAACAAAATGCCCTCTTTATACAGGAATTTCGTAATTTACCAAAGTTAACGTTGAAGCACAGTGAAATGACTGACTTGAAGCTG
>JXSR01S059302.1:30902-48739 GCA_000969725.1 Ophiothrix spiculata | reverse complement strand
TATTTTGACCAGAAAAAACTTACACAACATCTTATTTGCGGGTTTCTAGTCATTTTGAAGAGGCATTTGTTTTGAGAGACTGTAGAATATAAACTGTATGTCATAATTAACAAAACCCCTAGACAAAATTGACAAAAGTTGTTTAATTTCCTATTATATGTAATGCAATACATTGTATGTTATTACAAAGTGTGTATAATGTGTTTTATTATTTTTAAATCCAACTTTTATTATAGGGACAGTTATACATCAACAAATTGCGTTATAACGTACGCTTTACGTACAATGTATTACCATAGGTATACGCGCAGTTCTACTTTCTAAATAGTTGGCCTGTTCAAATTGTGAGTTTAAGAAAGAATCAATCTCAAACAAAGAAAAAATTAGCATTTTTGTTAACTATATAATTGTAATCTGACGCTGATTAGTTCCCAAGTTCGATTCTCTGCCAGAGAAGTGCAATCATGATGTGATTGCTATGCAAACAACATCGGCTAGTATTTGAATAAATTGCGACAATAGGCTTAAAAGATGCATCCATTGATGAAACTAGTGATGCATTCAGTTTAGGTAGTCCATTGTAATCTTTTGGTGTCTACGTATCTGGTAAAGTGATACCTAATTTCAATCGATCAGTTTCCCATATCGACTTTTCGTATCATTATCATTCAAACAACCAGCAACTGATTAATGTGGAAATTCTTAGGTATACATAATAATAATCTCTGCGTGCCTGATATTTCGCAAACAGCTTGGAATTTTTCTTTGTTCTGAAGTAACGCACCATTGAATATATAATACTTCTGTGAACATTTTCTCTCGTAAACAAATCCATTTTTAATTGTAAATCTTATGAATATTACAAAAAATGAACTCACAGTTCGTTAAGCACTACAATTCTTGATCGTTGGTAATTGATTAACAAAATCGTAAGTTCCCTGTCTAAATGTTTTGTAAATATGAATAAACCACACAATATTCACGTTAACTTTTATCCGCATCCACAACATTTACATGGACTATTTTACAAATGTTAATTTTACAAATGTTAATTTTACAAATGTTAATTTTACAAAAAATGAGAGAACAATTTGTTAACTCACAATTTGAACTGGCCCATTTCTCTACGTTGATGTGTGACTGAGCCCTTACGTACATTGTTAAGTGTTGATGCTAGAAAAATAAAATAGTTTGATACAAAAATGAGGCAAAGTAATGTTTTATTTTATGACAAAGCATGACTACTCTTTATATTATCATTCTTGGATGAAGATTTTGTATGAAGGGTCTCCAAAATAAAATAAAAAGTTGTGGTGAGATCAATTGTCGGTTTGTTCACTGGACTCATGGTATAAAGAAAACATGAGAGACAAAATATTTCCTGAAGTTGTTAGGTAAATGCTAAACATAGATGACATTTAATTCTCAAAATTTGTGCATAAGCCATATATAAGTTCAAAATGATATTTCAGAACATATTAAGCAGCTCTCTGCTGGACAGAACAGATTCCTACAGTGGTTATGGCGACCAGTGGCGTAGCCAGCATAGGGCAAGGGGGGCAGACTGCCCCCCTGACCAAAAAAAAAGCGGGAAATGACAGCAAGCAGGAAAAATTGGGAAGGACAAACAAAATGAGAGATCAGCTGCAAGACTGCTAGACAGGGCACATGGGAAAAAGCAGAACATCGTGTCAAAAGATGTGCCAAAATCGCTTGAAACCCTTATTTTTTATTTCATTTTTTATTTGTTTGCTTGTCAGTTTTTAAAATCGACTTGAATTTTATTTTGGGTGTACGAAAATAGATTTTTTGCCAGGGAAACTTGGGAAGAAATGAAGAAACGCCGGGGAAAATCAGGACAAAATGTCTTTGCCCCCTGACCAAAAGTCTGGCTACGCCATTGACGACGACATACTACAAATTAGCTTCCCGTTGACTTACTGGCTTCATAAAAACACCCGAAAACTTAAAAATAAAGCAAAAACACAAAACTTTTGACGAGTCACTGTGATGCACTAAAATGAGTCTCCAGTTTGTCCGTCAGATGAAACGTTTCGTGAACTTAACGAGTCAAATGACCCAAATAAATGAGTCATTGGAGAAATGACTCACTTACATGACTCATTAAATTCACGAAATGTTTCATCTGACGGACAATCTGGAGCCTCATGCTGATGAGTCAGCCGACTCATTTTCAGATTTGATGAGTCAAAATGACTCGTTTAAATGAATTTTTGTCAGGTTTAGTGAAAAATGTGTCCGATAAGTGAGTAGAGGATGATATCCGAAAGGTGTTGGTGACTGTAGACACAATATTGCCTATCATCAAAATAGTAGACACTAATTCCGAGTCCAAAAGGTTAAGCTTACTGCAGTAAAATAACTCGTTATTGACTCAAAATTCTCCAACAAGTGAGTCAATATGGCATTGGAAGAAGACTCAGCTTGAATGATCAAATGTGTCAAAGTTGACCTTGACTCATCTTTGGCCTCTTGTGAGTCAATTAACATCTTGTGAAAATGAGTCATGTGTGCTCATAAGTAATTTGACTCATTGTTCAGATTTTACTTAGGTCTTTAATGACTCGTTTGATTCAGTTTTGGGTCATATTGCATATGACTCATGGAAAATACATCTGAATGGGTAAAGTGACTCATCAAAAGTTTTGTGTGTGGTTTCTTTAACAGTGCCTTTTCTTAAGAATAGTTATGAACTCTTTTAACCCAAAATGATGAGAAAAGTACACCATGAAGTCAAATTTTTCGAGATACGGCGCCCAAAATCACTGACGGTCAAATATGAAGTACCACAATTCCCTACACGTTGTAGGGAAGCCTTGAAATTTTAGCAATGCACTCTAGAAATCAAAAATGGCATTGAGGCAACTTTATATAAACCCAAATTTATAATTATAACAAAATATTGATCAAAAGTATAGTCCTTTCATTTGTTTGAGGGTTCGACTTTAAATCGCGAACGCCAGGTTATTTAGTGCTATGGTCCCTGGCTCCTGCAATGTAACGATAATATTTATTAACATGCATTTTAGAATATATATATTCTATTTAGCATCAATTCAATATAGCCTATCTTGAAATATGAGCGCTGCGTAAAAGGACAATGTCGGACAGGCTTTTATCTTACAGTTGGATTCGAAACTTTGGTGCATCTCTATTATTTAATATTCTTTCCTAACCCCAATATGTACTTGTTGATATTCAAGAAGATTCGACCTTGTACCTCTTCAACTGTATAAATCAACCGAAGCCAACATGGCCAATGGGCCCTTTTAGGCTGGGACGATAAATACTAAAGTATTTATCGTCCCAGCTTTTAGGCTACTGTTTGGGCCCCTGTTGGCATTAGTGTTTTTGTATACCCCGACGTGTAGTTGTGCCAATACAAGAAGATTCATCCTTGTACCTCGTCAGCTGAATAACACCATATGGGTGGGGGACTTTGGGGCTGCTGTCTGGGGTCCCGTACATGCTAAACTTGCTGTCATTGCTAAACAGTGCCTACCTGTGAAGGAAACCCATCAATTTTTTAGCTTGTTCCTCTTCAGCTAATTAAATGGGGGGTTTTCAGACCCCTAATCTGTGACAGTGGCGTGCCCAAAGGGGGGGCCGGGGGGGCACGTGCCCCCCCAGTTTGATGAGTCAGTCGGGGGAAACGACCCATTCGGGCATCTTGACACAAAAAAGATAGAACAGAAAGGGGAGGAGAGAAAAAAATCAAAGGGAAAGAGAAGAAAATACCTTGAATTTCCCTTTGTTTTTGATAATTTAAGTATGAAAAAGCAAAAATTTTGCGCGCTTCGCGCGAAATTTCTGTTATTCTGTCAATATTCAGTCAAAATTTGCCGGGTTTTGCGTTAATTGAAAAAATTTTCGCGCGCTACGCGCGCATTATGAAAAAAATCTAAAAATATCACATTTTACACTTCTGCCGCTATTGGTCATTCGGGGGAAACTGATGGTTGTGCCCCCCCACTCAAAAAATCCTGGGCACGCCACTGATCTGTGACCCCCAGGCCCATGCTACCCGTATAGATTTAACCCGACAGCAATGTAGAATTTTAACTCTTAGGCCTATACCAACATGCTCCATCAAACCTTTTGTGCCTTTTCAGCTGAATAAACTCTCTGGGCTCCAGGACTAAATGTACCTCCTTTGTATTATTTTGAGTCAGATGTAAATATTTATTAAAACAAAATACATCACAACTTTAGAAAGGGAGAAAGAAAGAAAGAAAAGAATGACCAAAAGAAAGAAAGAAAAGTTTAAAAGAAGACATTACAGGTGAAGTGTAAGTATTAAAACTCATTATACATAGAGGTTGAAAATTGGATACGGAGCTTTTCAACAAATATAAAATATCATCCTAAAAAGCGTTAAAGTACGAGCAAGCAGTTGGTTCAAATTTATGGCATTCTTCTGCCAAGAACCAAGTTTCCAGTCCGTTTAGACTTGGATAGGGTACTGGAAAATTAAGACATTATATTGTGTCTTCTTTCCAGAAGGAAGAATTACGCATTTACCATAAGATATTGTTCTAAACCTGAAATTAATCTGCCGGCCCCACTCTTTTTAATATTCTTCAGCATGCGAAAGTGTTTATCTGTAATTTATTGAAGGAATATCGTAAACATCGGAGTATTCAAAACGAGGATACTCACATCCAGTATAAACTGTAATAAATACATTAATTAATGTTTCAAGGTTGAGTATCATAAATAGTTGTTAGCTAAATGCTCAACGTAGATGGCTTTTAATCTCAAAATTGTAACATAAGCCATAAGTTCAAAATATAATTCATTTACATTTATGTAATATTTGGCGCTGCGAAACAGAACATACTAGAAACAGAACAGAATCCTACAGTGGTTGTGTGTAACGATTATTTATTATCATACATTTGCAAAATAAATTATATTAGCACCAATTCAATATAAGGTAAAGGTAAAGTCGAAACCGAAGCATGTTTGCTAACGGCCGTGCTGCATTTCCTTAGCGTTTAGGCCAGACTCCACTTCTGTGTATGTCTGATTTACCTTCCAAGTACTTTTTACATACTGCTACCCATTTCTGTCACCTGGGTGGGGAGGAACAATGTGGACAAAGAATCTTGCTCAAGGACTCAACACTGCAGTGACCCGGCCGGGGCTTGAACCCACAACCTCTCGATTATGAGTCCAATGCTCTAACCACTGCGCCACAGTGCTCCAATTCAATATATCTTGAAATATGAGCGCTGCGCAACAGAACAAATTCAGACAGACTTCTATCCTACAGTGGGAGTCGAAACTTCGGTCCATCTCTATCATTTAACATTATTGCTTAATCTTCTTCAAATAGTGCAGTAAATCAAAATTATTACCAAGTAATTTAGTAATATGAAACACCAGTCTGCAAATATTTGTTGTAATACTAGCATTTAACCAGACAAAAGTTTGGACTGTAGAATCTTACAATTTCAACTGGCTTCAATGCATATTAAGGGGGGAGTCCACTCAACTTTTGACCAACCATGCAACCTGATTTTCACAATGTTACCAATGACTTAACCGGTACACAACACTACCGGACCGGTAGTGTTGTATATTAACTTGAAGCTTGGGTTGAGCCCTTTCAAAAAAATATGTATTATTTTGAACTGGTTGCTATGGTAACGACGTAAGGCCTCTGATTGGCTAAACACGAGAACGAACGGAACTAAAGAACAGAATGTCACATGTATACCATACTTGAGTGAAGGGTGTATGAGTACAGTATGGAAGGAACCATGGATCCGGATTTTTATACTTTTGCCATGGTAACCAGGAGTCGACCAATCAGATAACTTTGCGCCGTAATTCACATTTAGAAAGGAAAATCAAAAATCCTGATCCATGGTTCCCTCCGCCTATTTGTGTTTATTATTCATGCAAAAAATCATGACCCTGCCATATTTTGTTTTTGAGTTACGTTTGTTTTTGTATTGAATGTTTGCGATTTTTCGACTTTCGAGAAATCAATGGCCTTTGAATATTGGCAACAAAAATAAAAATTAGAAAAAAATAATAAATATGATACTCAGGTTATACGTAACTATTATACTATGAAAGATAATAAATGTACACACATTTTGAGCCCATTTTGATAAAAAAATTGGATGGATTGAGCATGATTCAAAAAGATATTGGTCGAGCTATGAGTTTTACGAAATATCGTGCGAGACGCGCAGCGTCGAGCTCGATATTTCTAAAACTCATAGTGAGACCAATATCTTTGAGTATCATGCGAAAAAATCCATCCAATTTTATCATTATTATGTTCAAAATCTGACATTTCGTTTTCTGTCCGATATCCCTGACCGATACTTTTGGAAATCGGTCAGCTCAGAACATAATAATGGTCAAAATCGGATTTAATTTAGCGAAATTATGGAATTTTTTTTAATAGCATGTTTGAATAAAGCCGAGTGAGATAAAATAAAGAAATATATAAAAAATGACAAACTCAGATATTTTGGTTGCATGTGATTCACAATGCATTATCTTGATAAAATAATTGATTCATTTTATAGGAGCGTTTCTGTATACAAATGTATACGAAAAACGTCCAGAAATGTGTGGCTTCCGTTCTTATAATTGCCATAACTTCGGAACCGAATGTCCGTTTGAACTCAAATAAAAAGCATTGGTAGGCCTGGTAGGCCTGTTTAATTTGAGATCTTTTTCAGTTATACCTAACACTTTTGCAGAAGAATGTAATATTGCCATTCTTAAGATCTGAAAGAGATGATTGCTCTTTAGGAGAAAAGATATTTGGATATCCAGACATCTGCATTGCTCTTTAGGAGAAAAAATATTTGGATATCCAGACATCTGCATGTAACCTCAACCTATCTCTATTTGAATAATATTGTTATTCATCGTGCAAATCTGCAAATGTTAGGTCGTCAGCGTATTTTTTTTTATGTGAAGAGCAATACTTTGCAGCATCATTGACGACAATCGGGTGTAAAAAGGCCAAACGTTGTTCATCATTAACATGATTAAAGAGCACAATGACGTCGATTGTTTAGGAAGCTGGAGACTTAAGAACAATTATCTAAGTATCGCCATTATGCTCAAATATATTTGTATATATTTTCCCCAATTTAGTTAAAATGCAACTAAGAAGATTTTAACTTTCGACTCCACTTACAATGCTTTCCATGCGCCACCACTCTGGCGCGCATTAATTAGCTGCATAATATATCCATCTATTACTTTGACTCATTAGCTGTGAGTTCACGCGTTTTATGACTTAAAACAATACACGCATGCATATATATACACGATAATTAAATGCATCCCTGAAGCCCTTGACAAATATCATTTTACACGGTCTGCTTCCCTTTGCAATGCTATGCAGCTTGGTCTCTCATTTATAACAAAGCTAACATATATAACAATGCATGAAATGCTTAAAAGAGTAGCTTAACGCGAGATCAAGTCCCTAAGGGTAGCTTTAAGGTTGCTACGCCAAAATGTCACTTTTCTCAGAGGAAACATTTTCGTTCTTTTAAAAAACATTGTTGGCATACATTTATACACAGACATAAATGGAGTAATTTTAAGGAAAACAATGGTTTGAAGAATGTTGTGTGAATAAAAGTACAATAGCAATTAAAAAAAATCGCTTTAGAATATTTTTGTCAGAAACAATTCTAGAAACACCGCATGTAATGTAATACACTATAGCACGAGGATTGTTTGAATGGCTGATCCATAGAGGTGTGCAGAAAAACACGAGATGTGCTTTGTTCGCATGCATTTATAAAACATGGCGAATATTTCGGATATTTTAAGGGATGTTATGAATATTTTTCTACAATCAGTGTTGGTTTTATGTCTTCTTAGATATTCATCAGGACAAGGTAAGTATTTTTATTTGTAATTTTCATTAACAAAAATAACTGGCAACATAGCATTTGTCAAATGTCAGTTGCTCTCTTAGCGAAAAACAATAGATGGCTATTGTCACTGTGTTTGTATTATTAAGTGATGCGAGCCCCATGTGACCGCACATTTACATAATTTAACACTAATTTTCTCAATCTGTAGTTATAGGTGCTTTGGAATTTTGATTTGAATCTCATAAGAGAGGTATTGGCATTTTATTAATTGTATGATACGATCATAGTAATTAATTAGAGCATTTTACTGCTTTAATTGCTATTTAGTGAGGTTGTATATGAGATTTATTTTGAACTATATTTAACACTGTGCGTCAGATTTATTTGCTATACGTTCATATTTAAAGATGGAAACACAACTTTTGATTCATTAATTATCTCTTATAATATTAGTAGGTTCTGAATCATTTTGTTCTGATGGAAAAATTATATATTTATAGTGTTCTAAAACAGTTCAATTAGATCAACATTTAAACACTCAGCATAAATATTATATACTTGTTCAGAGACTCGAGTTCCACATAGTAAGGAGTCTAAGTTAAGACAATTCTTTTGTGCATACAGATCATTCAGAACACAATTATTTTTTAAACTTATGTTATACTAAAACCTCAATTACAATGTAACTTCTAGAAGCCTATTGTTAATACAGGAAGTGAAGCGTTTCTATTTAAATTCTGTTTTTTAAACATCCATCGTGGTATTTGACATTTATGAAATATTTGTGGCGTATGGCATTTTGAATAAATGAATGAAAGTGAACTATAATATATAGAATTGATAACACAATGCAGTGAATCTTATAAATTGCTCATCTTTTTTTTATTGTATAGATACATACTGTAATATAGATTATGTTGTATAATCACAGCATAAAATTGATGTTATACAGGATCCAGTACATTGTAGTATCAAAATTACTTGTATTGGGAGATATAAATAGATTTTCTGGTTTTGTTTCAATATATAACTCGGAACCAAGATAGCATAAAAATAAACTGACTTGGAGATCTCAGGTTAAACTTTGAACCTAAAGTGTCTAAAATTGCTATTTTACTTTGATGGTGCAGTAAAATAGCAAAACTGAAGTCACTGAAGGATCGTAGTTTTAATCTGGATGTAAACAATGTTGAGATTGTCAATTTCGGAAAACCATGCATTGTAACAGCAAGGTAATTTTGAGTCCCAAATCACACATTTTGATTCTAAATGTTAACCTTTTTTACAATTTTGACACATACTTATACAGCTCTAACTTGTGACCCATCTTTAAAAATAGTTGACAAAGTACCTTTGTGAAATGACGAAAATATTCATTTGAAAGACCAATATGGGCATTACATCCACATCAGCGCCTTATTAACTCATTTTGATGTCCGAGTAGTTGTTTTGCCTTTTTTCGAAATGTGTAAAATAACCGTAAGTAGTTTTGCAAATCAACTCTTCATATAAAAGAATTGAAAAATGAAAGAGACATTTTTTTATAGCCTTATACTATATAAATGAATTTTATTCAATGTTATGATTCAAGGTTGTGTTTTAATGACTCTAAGCGAATGCCTTTTTTAAAAATATCCTCACTTTAACTAAGTATCACGTTATCCTCTCGATCCTTGGATATCGGTAGAGGCTGGCAATAATGACACCTTTGTGGACATTGGAATAATGTTGGAGGCATACTTGAAGGTTGATGATCAAATATTCAGGAGAAATACTAGGTTACAAAAAGTGGAAAACATCGGTGATAAAACATTCCAGAGTAGTCCAATCAAAAAATTTTATTTTCCAAATAACAGGTTTAGAGAGGAAACTATGTATCACTTGAAACTCTTATTTCTCAAAAAATCGGGAGTGGCGCAGTGGTGAAAGAAGTGCAGGCTTCTAATATTTCATTTTGTCGGTCAGAGAAGGCCATGTGTTGGTCGAATTTTTAATCGAAGAGGATTTATAGTTTTATTTGTACGACATCGTATTTGATTCAACGTATTTGTGCGCTCATAGGCCTTGTTCATCACGTTCATTTTACTTCGATCTTATTTTATTTGTTTCATTTTTACTTGTCAGTTTTAAATCTTCATGTACGTCGACAATTTAGAGTTGTACCTTATGTTGGATGTAAGATGTACTAAAGTTGTAGCACCCCCGATATTGAAACCCTGACTACGTGACTAAAAATCGACAGAGGCTGGCAATATTGACACCTTTGTGGACACAGTCTCTGAATAATGTTGGAGGCATACTTGAAGGTTGACAAGCAAATACGGGGAAGAGAAAACTGGTTAAAAATATTTCAAGATAGTTGAAACACAATCTTAATGTTCAGGTCTGTTTATGTTACAAATAACAAACTCAGCATTGTGGACACATTATCTGAAGAATGAAAGAAACATATTGTAGGTTACAGAATATAGAAAATTAAGAGAAAATTGAAATAAATATAGTCAAAATAATACTTTTCAAATAACTGATTTGGACAAAATGTAGCACTCTTATGATAACTACAAGAAACATCTTGTGTGATTTTAAAAGTAGCCTATATTCCAGTGAAACATTAAAGCAATGCACTGCGATTGTACTTTCCTCACTTGTTCTGTATTTGAAATTCGAAAGACAAAACTTAAATGACATTGACTTTCAACATACTGTTCATGATTGATCATATTTTAATTCAACTTTGTGATATAAATCTTTTGAAAGAGACAATAATCCGGGGTTTACTTTTTTCCAACTGCAAAAAACAAACCAAGGCAAATTAAGTTATGTCGACGTTTTTGCATTTTGAAATTAGTATAATGAGTTTACAAGGTTTGATTCGGGGAGGGGGGGGGGGGGAGTTCTTAGAAAATATTTGGACAGGGATGCTCAAAGTAGACTTCAGAATTTTAACAATCTCTATACCTCGAAAAGCGTGATTTTGCGAACCATTTTTTAGAGTAATCAAACAATTTAGAGCAAATTGGGTGCTTTTTGGCAAAATTGTCCAAAATACACCCAATTTTGCAAATGGGGCACATTGGGTCTGTGATGAAAACCCACCTATCAATATACTAAAAATTGCGAAAATGCACCGCAAAACTTTTGAGCACCCCGGTATATACCATTTGTCAGTAAGAACCCCCTCCGTAGCTATTTACACATTAAAGCCACATTTATATGAACAAAAAGGACGCAATATACTTTTACTATCAACGGGCATTATGACTTTTTCATGCTGTAACTGGTTTCAGGGATAAAGCTAGCCTACTTGCGATGAATATGTAGACAGTATTGCATTTGCTTTTTCTGCTGGTATGCAGTCATGGCATTTTGTCATTTAAGGGTAAAGGGAATCCATCTGCTCAGGAAAATGTGAATCCTAACTAATTTTTAATCATGAAAAGATAAATAGTTTCCACTGCCTTTGCGGGGACTCGAACCATGGATTATGGCAGGGGTTAATAGTCATGCATTACGAAGCGAGGGATCTACCGCTGAGCTATTAAGGCAGCGTTGACATCGTGAACTAAAATCTAAAACATAAACATTAGAATTCCGTATTTTTCTTTTGTTTACATAAAAATTGCATTTTTTGCCTCATTGGAATGCTCAATTTGTAAGTAAATTATGCGAATGTGTATATCAGACAAAATGTAGATAATGTAGATACTTAAAACAGGCAATTCACAACTCAAACAGGGCGAACTCAGAGTCGTAATTCACATCCGGATTTTTGGGCAACACAACACGGGTTTGTTACATTATCATTTAAAATCAGCATATTTATAAAATATTGTCTGTAATTCAATAAGAAGTATCAAGCCTACAATCTGTCAAAATTTGAAACCAGTCGAATTGTCCAGTCCAAAAATCATGATATTCTGATAGGTGTAAGTAGGTAAAAACTTGCAGTAAACGTGAGCGAGACGTTTTTAGGGACTGTAGCCTTAAACATATATATATAGCTACATGTATAATATGATCGTGATTCTCTAGAGATGTATGTCATTTGCCAACTTAATGGAACATACAAGGCAGTTTTGAAACTAGCTTGGAGAGAGGTTTTAATTGGAAAAGCATGCACAAATCATTTCACCCATAATAGAGTTTTGTTAACAATTTCACGTTATGAAAAGAAAATGCATGTTCTTTTTGTGGAAATCACTTTTAGATTTTTTCGCAACCAGTTATTTTAAAGACAAATGAAATGTATAGATATAGATGATGTGCACTCAGAATATATCAGATCAGCTGCAAAGCTTTAAATTTTCCGGGACATTCTTATATGGCAAAACATAGAGAGATTCTGTTGTTTGTGTTGTTATTGTTGTTCTTGTTATAGTTGTTGTCGTCGTCGTTGTTGTTCTTTTTCTAGTCGTTGTTCTTGTTCTCGCTGTTGTTCTTTTTTTTTCCAAAATCGTAAACTCTTGGTGACTTATCAGAGTTAACATCCTCAGTTCACAAACAACTTTGTTTAAAAAATGGTTACTACTTTTCTAATATATGAATTTCAGCAATAGATGCGCATACATACTAAGCAATGCTCACGTATTATCACCAAAAGGATGAACATTAATAGATGTACATATATAATGCGGGATCTTCTTGTTTTATTTTGCAAACTTATTTCAATTGCTTGCATTTGCATCGTGTGTAATTCTTCAGTTGTATTAAGAACAATAATATTCAATTATTTTCAGTATTAACCAGCGTCATGACATTAAAACCATGCATCTTTAATATTTGTTTATCTTATCTAGGTCTGTAAGGTGTTGTATTTCGTATTTTGGAATCTAATTTCAAGAAATGTTCTCCCTTGGTCAAATATTCTCAGGTAATACATTGCCTGTGTCAATAGCCCCAGACAGTTATTTATGGATGTGTTTTGAGTTTCTCTATCTCTCTATCTTGTAATGATGTCACATTTGCGCTCCTCGTAAAGGCTAATAATATCATCTATTACCTTGATTGTAGTTCTGTTAATGGGAATACTATCCTTGAATTGGTCATTCTCATCAAATTTAAAGGTGTTTTCTCGTTGCCTTTTTAGTAACCTCAACCATACACCCAGAATTGTTTGGTTAGATGGACTGGGTGAATTTTCCTCCATCTTTCCGAGTACTAATTATTTATGAGCAATTCCTTTGCTACTTGTAGGTGTATGCACACAAAATAGACCCTTGTGCCTGACGTCATTAGACCCCCTGTCCTTAATGAGAAGTTCTGTCTAGAAATATCCATCTTAAAATGTGATATAATTTGATCCCTGTCACTCAATGGGGAATTCTATATCGGCTACTTGTATTTGGATTTGAATAAAAATGGGATATATACATGATGATGTGAAAATATTTGACCTAGATTGTCTAATCATCTGTATATCACAAAATTTAGTCGTTGAGAAGTTCTCAGTGTGGTAAGGAAGTCTAGTGACGCATCGCCGTAGTGTTTATTCTATTACCCAATGATCAGGAATGGTGTCATTTGCTTAATCTGCTCTGACATGGGACATGCTGCAAATCAAATGTTACTTCGTTGGTGTTAAAATCTAGCAGATATAACCCTTTTTTGACGAACCTCACTTTAGAGTAAAATTTTGTCAAAAATAAGTATTTGACTGGTAAAAGGAACGGTTATTCGTCATTGTACCAGTAGAATACTCATCTTTAAAGGGTTTTATTGTAAATCAAAAGTAAAAAATCCGATATTACAGATCGCTGATATTTGAATCCCAGCTGAAAGTAAACAGTAAATCTCCCGTTGCTTATGATCATTTCTTGATATTGATTTAATATTTGGCAAAAAACGGGGTAGCAACTAACACGATATCTACTATTTGTAAAACTTAAGAAGTAATTTGTCCCGTGATGTGAGTCATGTCCTTTTTATAACAGTCACAACTATGTATGTGGAACTTCAAACCCAAGTGAAAGCCCAGAAGTAATATACGGTTGAAACAAAATCAAGTTTGCTTTATCAGTAAAGTAATATGATCATTTATGTTGAAAATTGTTGCATTTGTCCCAAGTCTCTCCTGCGGTACTTAGGCTCGAAAGTTGTCTTTGAATGCTCTTTCTGACTTATAATTAAGTAATTGTTAAGCATACTACCTTTGCTTTTCAGAAGTAATTTATCATCCATAACTGGTGTAGCAGTTCTAATTATGTAACTACTATCACGATTCTAATGGCCATTTATATTTTAAGTTTATATACAATGCTTAATTTAGCTTAATCAGTTTGTGGCTGTGCCGATATCAGCTGATATCATAGCATCACTTACATTTCAAATGATTGTGTTTGTTTCAACAACAAAAATCATAATTTATGTTACACAACTTTAAAAAAATACACCTGTCAATCTCGATGACTTAATCAACATCAATGTGAGCCCTTTCTTTAACGATTTCACAAAACATCTTACACCAAGAGACGTGACTGAAATTTCAATACAATTTAGTATTTTGTTACATCGTGTAATTTCATCTATACATGCTTGAAAATCGGGTTTATATTATACAAATATTTAATGATAATGAGGGATCTTGTGGAATCTATTGGTCCCCGAGGTGAACTGGAGGGCGTGAGGTACTATTTTCCCGAGACCGAAGGTCGAGGAAAAATAGTACCTCACGCCCTCCAGTTCACCAAGGGGACCAATTGATTCCACTTTAGATCCCGAATAAGATCATTAAATATTTGTTTTATATCATTTATTAAATATATTTTTTGTTCATTGATTGGTTAAATGCCATACCTTACACTTAGAAGTTAGATGGGCATCGATTTCTGAAAACAATCGCGACCCCGAATCAAAGTACCAAACATTTGCATCTGTAAATATTGCGCTGAGTAACGCTGCCCGTGGGGATGAGGCTAAAAATGAAATAGTAGTCTATCTCACTCAAAAATAGTATCTCGCTCCCTCAAATATAGAATTGTTTTGTTTTCTCTCGAAATAGTGGTACTATTTATCATCATGTGACCAGCCTTTAACCAATCAATGAACAATAATATATCTATGAATGATATAAAAGTAAATTACGACCGATGTTCAATTTAATTTTGTGTATTAATTGCATCTACGTTTTTCTTAATGTTCCTTATCCCACATGATGCAGATTTAGTTGAAAAAAGAAACGTTTTGTAACAGAAAAATCCTAAGTACACATTGAACTTACCTGTGTCCAGTAACGGAAATCAAATGTAATGGCTCATCCCGAACATGTTATCAATTTTAATTTTATCATTTCATCTGTTACTGAATTTTCTAAGCTTTAAAATGACACCTTATTTGTTGTGACATCATGGTGATGACATTTTACAACAGAAAATCTGCTGAAATTCTTATTGTTTTCTTTATTTTTTGCTGCCTATTTTCATCAGTTTCTCAAAAAGTGTTTTGTCGCAAAGTCACCCTTTTCGGGGTGAGTCATCACAAATATGTATTTTTGTAAACGTATCAGGCATCTAGACTATACAATTGTCTTTTTGATCGAACATTTCATGGTTTACCATTCTTATGTCTGTCGTTACAGACATTGTTGATGAATATGTTTTTGAATGTTCTCCCCGACTCGAAGCAATTATGTCACATGCTTTTTCCCCTTCAATAGATCACTTTAACATTTAGATGATAAAAAGAAACGCTTATGCGAAAAAATATTTTTAAGTAGTTTCAAAAATCTTAACAGAAAAATACTAAGTACCGAAAAATTTAACTGACCAGTATCTAATAATTCATTTCTTTTATCTGATTATCTTTTTTATTTACCTTTATAAGGCACGTAGAATCGAAAATAGAATTCTTTAATCCAAAATATTTATTTTCAGAGCTTACAAATTAATTCTTATGTCTGTATATTTACCGACAGTACTGATAAATACGTTTTTGAATGCTTTCCCTGACTTGTAGCAAATATGTCACGTGTTCTTTCCTCTTCAATAGATCACTTTAACACTTGAATCATCTACAATCAGTATACAACAGAACAGATCTTATCTTGGAACTAGATGTAATAGCATGGTTCTAATAGCCAATTACATTACAAGCTTATGTGTAACGCTTTAAGCTATTTCAACATAACGTATTACAGTACTCGTTTAGAAATTGAAAACAGTTTTGTTAAATTTCAATACAAACTTCGATGTAATTTACACAATTGATAAAAAAAAATCACACCTGTCAATCTCGATGACTTAATCAACATCACTCTAAAACTATCTTCACTATGTTCACAAATTATACATGTAACATCCACGATCGTTTGTGGCGTGACTGAAATTTCTGAAAACATGTTTGGATATTTTGTTACATTTTCGCTACCGAATTTAATGTAGATCATCAACTAATTTGTTGAATTATTCAGGTTTTAGTAAATTGTGAATACTGTTTAATTAAATAAATTTGAGTAAATTCTGAATAATGTTTTAATTAAATTGTGTGTGTCGATGAATCTAGTTACTATTACATTGCATAGAAAAACAAACATTGTTTTGTGATGTTTGAGTGTTGTTGTTGTATTGTTGTTTTCCATTATTGCCATTATTTTAAATAAGCCCAATACTGTAACAGACTTTTATATGCATATACGACTAATCTTCAGAAAACCACATCTCTGCTCATTTGTTACAAATGAATTTATTTAAAAAAAATAAATTATAGACGTATTTACTCTCTGTTAAAATTGAGTGACAATTCTATTACTGCTACGTGATGTGTACATGTGTAAAACAAGTAAAGATTTAAACCGGTTTATAAACATACTTAACATCTAATTTCACTTCCTACCAGGGTGCCTGAAATTGCCAAAAAATTGTCAATAACATTTTCATCACATATCCTACGATTTAAGATAACTGTATTTGTTTCAATAAAATGACATTATTTTTCTCACAATTGTTAAAATACACCTGTTAATCTAAATGTCATAATCGACATCACAGTAAATCTTTTTAAAAATTACGAATCTTCCAACAGCTAGTATCTTTGGGACGTGACTAAAATTTTCTACGACAACATTTCAATATTTTGATATATTGCTGTTAACGAAGGCATTTTATATATATTCTGAAACTTGAATTCTAGAGTTTCAGTAAATTTAGTTCTAATAATGGAACCATATGTATTTTCTTTATCATGGCTATGATAGCTATTAATGGGTTTTTATACGTAATATGAAAACAAAACTATTGAAGCTATATATATAATAATTAGGCTTCATGCTTTTTTTATCTTTTGTACCAAAGACCACTTTGTAATTACAACCGATAACATTTCATCACCAGTCTTACGAGTTAAGACATTTGTGTTAGCATGGTTAGTTGCAATTTGTTGATTTGACTATTTTGCTACAGATTGAATCATTCAAGTTTGAGTTAATTATAAGTATTATGGAACAACATTTTCTGTATCAGTTGCATCAACTTAAATACCGTTTTGCTTATAGAAAAAAACACCGAAATTATTTTTCCAGTTTCGAAAAAATAAATAGTATATAGTATTGAGATGTTCATTAAGTAAACCCAATATTTATTGTATAACAGATATTCGAATCCATTATTCATAGCCTGTATTCCTGCTCAAATGTAAACAACCTTTTATTTAGGAATATTTAAATATAGGTTTGCTCTCTGGTGTGATTTTTAAATAAAACTCGATACTACTAAAAGAATGTGTACATATAAAGTGAAGTTTTGAAAATACGCCTTAAAACTACTTATAATGGGTGTAATGCATAGTAGCTGAAGCATGTGAAGCTTGTGGAAATCGTTGATAATATTTTCATTAGTCGTCATACAATTTAAGATTATCTTTGTGGGTGGCAATCTCTGTAATCTCAGTGACATAATCAGCATCTCTGTAACCATTCCTTACTATTCATAAACATCTAATCCATTAAACCTTTTGAGACGT
>JXSR01S059291.1:76214-90479 GCA_000969725.1 Ophiothrix spiculata | reverse complement strand
CTAAAAGTACTCACAAAATTGGTCATATCTTTTTTATTTTTCATCCGATTTCTATAATTTTTTCTGCATTTGAAAGCATATTTAATCTGCTTTACAACAATAACAGGAAAATTATGATTTGGTGCTTTAATCAAGGTCAAAATCAGTTTTAATCCGTGCACAATTTTTTTTGATTCACATGGTAAGGCCATTTAAAAAAAATAGTCTGTCTCAAAGCTCTCCTCTCTTGAAAAACTAATGCGGAATGCGGTTTTATTTTTTTTTATTTTAGATTTTTTTTTTCGTGTGTGACAGAAGTCATGAGTGCTATTCTAGATAGAAAAGAGTTCCATATGGACTCCCTCATGTCAGATACAAAATTAATGTTACGATTGGCCTTTTTAAAATAAAAAGCAGAATAAAAAAACAATTTAATTAGAAATTTTATGTTGAAAGTAAATATAAAAGGAGTTCATATGGAATTTTGCCAATTATGAAGAATATTTTTTTTTTAAATTAAAAACGGCAAAAAAAATATTTTTTTCGACTTTTTGAAAAACTAACGCGCACACTAAAACTAACGCGCGCGGGAGCTTTGAGACAAACAATTAATTTTATTTACCCTAAGCAGAAAATAATGCATCGAATAAACTTACAATTTTTTCGCTATGAATGGGATTCACGCGTGAACTCCAGTAGATTTAGAATGATACAATATAGTATATCACTATTGGAGCACTTGATATTATTTGAATAAAGGTAAAAATATGATTTTTGTAATATTTTCAATATTAATGGCCCAATAGAAAGACATGTAAAATATATCCTAAATTTGTATTTTAGAAATCCCTATTCCCTAAATCTAGTAGCTTCTAGTAACTCGCGGCCACCACCGCCTGCAATGATGGCAACGGAGGTAGACACTAATGACATCAGACAGTTGTGAAATCGTGAAATGTTTGCTTGTAAAATGCATCGGAAGAACAAGTGATGCATGGAATGGAAATAAAAGTCGTGCATTTATTACAAAAGAAGAAAACGGAATACAATTTTTTATTCGCAACTGAATAGTATATTCATTATTGCATAGATATGCTTTAAATTTTATTAAATAACGAATATGTATTGCACAGAAATGATAAAATATAGGAAAAAAAGTCTGAATCAAGCCTTATTCTGTCAACATCCTTAGATTTTGAAATATAAAAAAGAAGTTAGGATATTGAAAAAAGAAAGGCATATTGTATATCAATGTTTTAAGAATTCAAATATTTAATAAACTCATTTGTGAAATTTCCAACTTATGTGCTCATTTCATGGGAGCATATCAATTAACAGGATTTGTGTCTTAAAAAACCCAACCCATATAAAGCTAGATCATTAAAATTTTACCTCAAATCCTGTCATAAAAGAAATTTCACTAATTTATATAATGTTGCCAGTTGTAAGCAGATCAGATATGTGACCTGTCATATTGAAAGGTACCTTAATATCGGCATAGTAAATTACGAGATACAGGCCATTGAAGCTGAGCATAGTCAAAAATCACGTCCAAGGTCGAATTTCTAATTTTATCAGAAATCAGAAACGTTACCTTTGAAGTGTATTCTATCATATTAATCAGGTTCCAACATCCAAAACATAAGACAAATGTTTTAAAAACCAAGATAAAAATCCTGTATCCATTCACGTTTAACCAGTACAGAAACTTTAAACTTGATTTTCTCAGAACTTTAGTTTTCGGAATCAGCCTGACACCTTTTACCATTTTGGATGTAACTTTGTAATCGAACATCCAATAACCAAAAGCAAGGTGTCATTTTAAAGCTTAAAATATAATCTTTCAGATGTGACCAAAAAAATCAATTTTAATTTTGGGACCCTTAAGGTACCTTTCGATATGATGGGTCACATATAGGCAAGAGAGAGCTATCTGGTTCACATTAATTTCTGTCGTCTTATTGAGCGGAATTGCAATAATTAAAAATAAGGGAATATGTAAATATTTTGATACATAGGGTGTGAATTTGACAATGAAACTTTGCATGCTGTCATTATTACCGCTAATACTTCAAATGATGCAAAAATCACAAAATGTTTGAGGAAAAGTAGGGGGATGATGCTGAACTTGTCCAATGCCCCTTTAACATTTTCCAGAACATTAACTCGAATCCTGTCTTAAAAGAAACACTAATTTATATAATGTTGCCAGTTGTAAGCAGATCAGATATAGGCAAGAGAGAGCTAGCTATCTGGTTCACATTAATTTCTGTCGTCTTATTGAGCGGAATTGCAAACTGCTCTATCTTCCGGCAGATTGTGTTGCATCTACACGAATCTTAAATCCTACGAGTGTCATCTGTATACTAGAGTTGGGATGCCTGACTTATTTGTAAACTGAATATTAACCAAAAATATAATGAAATATCAAGGCTATTTGCTCTAAGATTTAATTTCTTAGTTGTGTTTCAAATATTTTAAAATCATTTTCGTCACTATGGTGCAGCATCGTGTACCAATAAAATCCAATTGCATTTTCAGCAGTGTTAGTATGTTTAATTGCATTGAATTTTTGTATAGATCTCCAAAACCTTATCAAATTTAGTTATTTATATGAAATAGAGTTAGCAAGTTATCATTTGATAAATTGATGTGAAATGTCCCTAATATAGAAGTAATCCCCAAATATGTTGCATGATCAAAATATGCTGTCAGTTAATACATGAACAGATCTGCAGTTTGAATTTAGAGGCCATATTGACTTGTATCACAGACTAAATGTACATCAGTGCGCTAGATTCAGTGCACTGAGTAATACGTCTATGTTTGGGGTTTACCTACGACGTAACCTTTTATTGCAAAATTGATGCGTAAGCTTTGGTAATGGTAGAATTCAATTTGCTCTTGGTAATTAATTTACTGTGTGTGTAACATGGTGCATAACATTCCATCACATTGCTGTGTGCTTGGATTTGTAATCAGCAGGGTTGGAAATTATTGGGGCATAGCTTGACAATTCTAAGCTACATTTTTAGTCATTTCAAATAATTTGTACTTCTGTAAGATTTTGGTTTATGAATTTTGATTCAACAAAAGCATTTTTATCATATAATGTTGATCCAAATTGGAGGTAAATTCTGGGGGTAAATTAATGTAACAGCATAATATAAAACCTCGCAGATGGGATTTGTATCCTTAGATTATATTGTGTGCTATTATATTATAGCCTAATTGGTGTTTCTGGCGGTAATTTTGTGTATCCAAAAATGATAAGCCTTTGTTAAAAATCTGCTTTTGAATTTCTAGTAATTTTGTTGTTGGTTTTTTTCCAAATTTTAAGTATGATCAGTTAAATAAATGATATCATTTTCTTTTTGATTGATTGATTTTGTAGATTATAGAGTACTATTATACTATAGGCGAAAGCGGACCTACGTCATACGCAGGGCATACGCAGGGTATACGCAGCACAATGATCTAAAAATAACTCACGCTGGACTTCGTGCGCGGTGAAAACAATCAATACTTCAGCCAGGCATCCCTTCATTTTCTTTCTTTTTTAGCCAGACGAAAATCTGTGAAATGATGAGCTGTTTGTCATTTTGTTATGACTTGAATACCACACATCTCATATAATTTTGGAATCGAAATATTTTGACAATTTGCTAAAATCAATCGAAGTTTCCGCGATCCGTAATTTTCTCCATTGAATTGAATGGGAAGTAGGCAAATGTTTTCACCGCGCTATTTGGACAAACGTCCCGGATGTAAACAAAACGCCCGGATGTCCGCTCCTGCCTATTCTCTAGAAGTATGCAGCAAGCAATCAGACTCTTTTACGAGATCCATGGCATATCCCTCGTATTCTACAACATTGTGCACTGATGGTTTAGTATTCTGTGAAGAGACTAGTTTTGATTTATTAGACCATATTACTGCATATAATTTTTTTTTACATGAATCGTTGAATTTTTTTTGTTGCTAATTTTGTTGCCACCACATGGACAAACATTGAACAAATAAGTTCATTTTGCAAAACACAATATTTTCAATTGGTAGATTTTAACGGGTTCATCGTCGGACAAGTTTTTGAACTGTCAAGCTTTCGTCAGGAGTAGCTCTGACTTCTTCAGGATAAATATTATTATAAAGACATGTTGGCCGTCACTTCCCCCTGATGACTCGCATGAGCCATTCACCGAAGGCTGCCCCTTGCCAACAGTGTTAAAAGCAGATCACCTCTTTGAGATTTTGGTGGCTCTGGAAAGAGCCTTTCTGAAGGCTGCCCCTTACCAACAGATTCACCCAAAAGTAGGTTGCCCCTAACCTCTAATGTGTTTTTCTTATGAGATATTCGTGGCTCTGAAAAGAGTCTTTCTGAAGGCTGCCCCTTGCCAACAGTTATTTGCACAAAAGTAGGTTGCCCCTATACCTCTAATGTGTGATAGGTTGCCCCGAACAGATTGTCACCTGATCGAGAAGTGAAGCCACCTATTAGCATATAAATTGACTCCAATGCAAAATCTTTATTTTTAATCAATTTTGAATAAAGATGTGTACCATACACCATAAACCTTTTCCCCTCTTTCTATAGATCCTGCCCACTCATGATTTATATTATTTCATGTAACAATTTTAACCGTAACAGATGTGTATACTCTTGAGCTTGGGGTTTTCATGTTTAAATACCATATTTGTGAGTTACCTTTAGTTTTCGATGAATATTTCAATAGGTATTCTGATAAACACATTTATCAAATAAGACATGCAAACGATCTTAATATCACCTTCAATAAAAAATCATTTACTGATAACGCTATCCAGGGTAAATTTTAAGGATTCTGAAGGGCACCCATTTCAAGGCAATTTTGAAAGGGCACACTGTTTTAGAAGGCAATTAGATGTTAAAGAATAGCATTAGGCATTGCTAAGTATAGGGCATCAAGGCAACTGGTAGGGGCACCGACGGCAAATGCCTTTGGTGCCTTCGGTTAAAATTTACCTTGAAGCTATCCATACAAGTGGTCCTCTCCTTTGGAATTCATTATCTTGTGAAACAAAATCAACTTTTAAAAGCAAAATATTATTCTTAATTATAAGTAAGTTTTTGAGCGTGTCCCTAGTCGTGTTTGGTAGTTGCTGTCAGGTATTTATCTAATTCCATTTCGTTGTTTTTACATAGGGATGGACATTCAGCAGGCCTCATTGGCCTTCCGGTCCTTTCCTCCATAAGTATTGGTTTTTTTTATGTAATTTTGTTGCTGTTCTTATGTATGTTTATGTATATTTTATGGAAATAAAGAATCTGAATTTGAATCATTTAAAGGGGCAATTCATGATTCACTTTTCACTCTCAAGGTCAGCTCTATCAAAACTGAGTTTTTTAGCTTATAAGAATCGTCAACTTGTATATGTTACGATCCCCAAACCATTCTTTCATACGTGCTTGCATTTTTGAGAAAAGTGAGAAAATATGTCATTTTCTAATTATTGTCGGGGCCCCGACAGTAATTACAACACAGTAGCCTATGGGGATTTTCAAAATGCTGAAAAGCCTGTAACTTGGAAACGAATGGTCGGAATCAAGTAAAATTTTCAGTACATATTTATGATGTACTCTTCTTCTTATTTAGCTAGAAAACAGGCTAGGTTTTTTTCAAATCAAAATCATGAATTGCACCTTTAAATATTCAGCAAGATTGGGTACGTGGTAATGATTTGAAAAATATGGACTAGTTTACTTCCCTCTATGGTCGTATTGGATTATGTTTACTTGCTGCATACTTCAAGATTTTTAGAGTACAGCAATAGTAAGCCAATGAACAGATTTTTGCATCACAAACTAGTATGACAACATTCCAAACAGAAACAAATATAACCTAATTCTTGAAAATCTGTCCCCTGCTTGGTGTTGAACCCGGACCTGATTCATGGCAGTTATATGATAAACATTACCACAGAAGATCTTTGGCTTAGGCCAAAGAAAGAAACAAGTTTGTTTCTGGTAACCCGCGCGTTTCTGTTAAGTTACATATTTCCCGCATTAATTTTCTTTTTTCGTATTTCGTATAAAAAAAAATCTTATTGTTGATAAATAAAACAATTCTGTAAAAAAGCTTACTGGAGACTTGCGTAAAAACAAACAAAGATGCAACAAAACAAGTCGCATGTTGTATTATTGAACATGAAAAAGAAACCAAGGGCGGCTAAAGTTATGTACAAAAATTGTATGGTTAATTTAATGATATTAATAAATAATATAAGAAACCAAGAGCATTGTTTTAATATGTTTTTCCTTCTGCATTTTTGGTTTAAAAACAAGAAAAATAGCATATCGCATTGCATTTTTGAAAAGTAAAATGCCTGCTATCTATTTTTGGCTTTACATGAAATAATATAAATCATGAGTGGGCAGGAGATATAGAAAGAGGGGAAAAGGTTTATGGTGTATGGTACACATCTTAATTCAAAATTGATTAAAAATAAAGATTTTTCATTGGAGTCAATTTATATGCTAATAGGTGGCTTTTTGACCTTTCATGTTTGAAAAGATTCTACATGATGTTCAGCCTATATTCTAATTGAAAATATACCTGGATGTGGCCATAATCAATTACACCCAAATTACACTTAACTGTGTCTTATTTTCATTTCAAATTGGGCAATGTATATTACTTTTGACGTGCACATCAACAGAGTGAGTGTAAATTAACAAAATTAACAAATCACACACTGCAAACACAAGTTTAAATAAGTTATTAGTATGCAAAACAGCTTAACAACAAGAAAATCCCACGGACAAGTGTAAAATAAAACTGAGAGAAATTATAACAAAAAAGTCAATGAAAATGATAGCACTCTGCTTGCTTTGGAAAAAACAGTTGGGACAATTTCTTTTCATTTCCTTGAATTCTTGTTCTTGTTTGTTCTGGCAATTGGTAGAAATATATCTGTGGCTAATTATATACAATACGGAATATATGATTTACTATACATGCCTAAGAGATGTTGCCCATTTTCTATGATAAAATTCATGTGTGGGTCAATTACCAACTCAAAGTGATCAGAATACCGGTACTTTTGGGTAGTATTTTTTGTGCTACAGTTTTTTCTGCGCTTTTCGTCTAGAGCAAAAAAAAAATAATTGGCAAAAATTGTATGTACTACCGCATGTTAAAAAATTCACAAGAACAAAAATTAAAACGTGTGGACTGATTTAAATTTGCTGTGTGCAAAAATTACTGTACGCAAAAATATTCATGTTTCCAGTACACTGAATTTTAGTTGATGCTCATTTTTGGAATGCCCTTGTCATCTTTAGCAACATGAAAAAAATGTTGTATATTTCGGGATTTCTCACTACAAAATGTTGGTAATAACTAAAATCCTTTCAAATAAGTGTTCATAAACACAATGATAAATATTATTTAAGTTTTGACTGGTTATGAACATATCTGAACCCAGAAACACTTTACCTTTGTATGATTTCACACTACAATTTACAATTAAAAACTGTATGCAGTAAAGAAATCATTATCGTTTTACAACAAAATCCCTTGAATTACACTAAACGAGTTGCTGAAATGAACCCTCGCTTGTCATTACGTTATTCTGGCGAGATGTCTCATACTAGCAGAATTACGTCACTATCTATCATGCCTGCTATCTATGTTTAAAGGGGCATTGGACAAGTTCAGCATCATCCCCAAACATTTTGAGATTTTTGCATCATTTGAAGTATTAGTGGTAATAATGACAGCATGCAAAGTTTCATTGTCAAATTCAAACCCTATATATCAAAATATGTAGATATTTTCTTGTTTTTAATTATCGTTGTCGACAACGATAAATACTGCCCTCTATAATTGAATTTCTAGAATTGGCCTTTTTATGAGATCTAATGCAAATTTAAAATTTCTTTTGATTTTTCTGCAATCTATGATGTGAAAGGAATGTTTTACAAACAAATCTTTGGCTCTTTCTCATTGTATAGCATCAATAAATACGTTTATAGAATAGCCTCATACCCAAAATCAACAAATGAAATAAAATTCAAATTTTTGACTTTTTTGAAGGTTTTGATCAACATTTTCCCGATATTTAGTAATTGACTGTTATTTTCTATCATATGAAGTGTTAATCATCCACAAATAAAATTTCGAAATGTTGTCCAATGCCCCTTTAAACTGATAGAATTGAATTAGAATTAGATTAACAAGATAAGATTGATACATTTCCTTAAATTTGATCCAGAGAATTTGACTCATTTGGGTAATATAACACTGCCAAATTTATTACATGTAAATCAATGGAAAATGTCACAATATAACTTTTTCTGGGAGGCTACATTGTAAAGGGTGGTTTTATAATTGTGTTTTATGCAAGTAAAAAGGAAAAAAGTCTGCCTGAAGTTGCCCAATCAATTAGCAGGTTGTATACTTGAAGACCAAATAAGGGTTTTTACATAGGGATTTCATACATTTACTGGAAACAGGGGAGATACCAGCTCATGTAATGGCATTGTCAGCCATGGAGCGCAAATTGGGGGGTATTCGGGTTCACTCGGTTCCCGCAAAATCAACTCCGAGTGCCGAGATTCGGTTGCTCGTAGAGGCAAACTGCTAAAATAATACTTTGCGCAATTGATATGCCAAGCTGCACGCCAAGGGTGTGGTTTTTTTTTTCAATTTCTGCGCCTTATGAAAAGATGAGATGCATCATCGAACAGAATGCCCCCAATTTTGTCTCCATGCTTGAATAAAAATGGCGGTGAGTCTTGTATCTCCCCTGTAAATCTATGGGGGATACACATAATAGGTATGCTGAAATGGACGATGTGAAAAGTAAATCATTGTGTAATTTAATTGAATTATAGACACAGATCTTAATTGGAATATCAAAATAGGGTATGATTTCTTGACACCTAAATTTTACTGAAATTCTAATTAATATTCGCATTCACATTCAAATGTATATTTATAATAGCTTTACACTCCTTTAAGAGTAAATCTAAGCCCAATATATAACAGTGCCCCTTCCACCTGGGAACTTATAAGGATTATAGCCAATAATACTAAATCTAAGCCCACTGTATAACAGTGCCCCTTCCACCTGGGAACTTGTAAGTAAGGATGATGTTCCTCCTCTACATCTTCACTTTGAAGTTGCAAACGGATGATGCTCTATAAATTGCTGTAAATCTAAACCCTATTTATAACAGTGCCCCTCCACTGGCAGACTGTAAGTAAGGATTACAGCCAATAATACTAAATCTAAGCACAATATATGACAGTGCCCCTTCCACCAGGGGACTTGAAAGTAAGGATGATGTTCCTCCTCTACATCTTCACTTTGAAGTTGCAAACGGATGCTGCAAATCTAAACCCAATTTATATTATAACAGTGCTCCTTCCACCGGGGACTTGTAAGTAAGGATTATAGCCAATAATACTAAATCTAAGCCCAATATATGACAGTGCCCCTTCCACCGGTTGACTTGAAAGTAAGGATGATGTTCCTCCTCTACATCTTCACTTTGAAGTTGCAAACGGATGCTGCTCTATAAATTGCTGTAAATCTAAACCCTATTTATAACAGTGCCCCTTCCACCGGGGGACTTGTAAGTAAGGATTATAGCCAATAATACTAAATCTAAGCCCAATATATAACAGTGCCCCTTCCACCGGGGAACTTGTAAGTAAAGATGATATTCCTTCTCTACATCTTCACTTTGAAGTTGCAAACGGATGCTGCTCTATAAATTGCTGTAAATCTAAACCCTATTTATAACAGTGCCCCTCCACCGGGGAACTTGTAAGTAAGGATTAAAGCCAATAATACTAAATCTAAGCCCAATATATAACAGTGCCCCTTCCACCAGGGACTTGTAAGTAAGTACAGATTAGAGCCAATAATACTAAATCTAAGCCCAATATATAACAGCGCCCCTTCCACCTGGGAACTTGTAAGTAAGGATTATAGCCAATAATACTAAATCTAAGCCCAATATATAACAGCGCCCCTTCCACCTGGAAACTTGTAAGTAAGGAATATAGCCAATAATACTAAATCTAAGCCCAATATATAACAGCGCCCCTTCCACCTGGAAACTTGTAAGTAAGGATTATAGCCAATAATACTTAATCTAAGCCCAATATATTATAACAGTGCCCCTTCCACCGGGGGACTTGAAAGTAAGGATGATGTTCCTCCTCTACATCTCCACTTTGATGTTGCGAACGGATGCTGCTCTATAAATTGCTGTAGGGTATCAGAACACTGAGTGTGATGTTTACATAGCTCAAAATAAGGCTCTACTTACGACTAAGAAGATGCTTGCAATGTACAAGTGTTAATGTTTCTGCAATGTTTTGGTTGTATACTGGGTATATTTTTATGCTATAAAATTGTTGGCAATTTTAGCACATTTTGTGTTCTTCAATGTATGATGTTTTCTAATTTTCTATTTTCATTACTCTGTGAGAAGGAAGGGTGTTTCTTGTATGCAATTATATAGTTCTTGTAATTCTTATCTGATGAAAATGCTTCTATTTTAGTTTGAAAATATAATAGTACCTTTACAAAAGGTATAATTCATGATCCACTTTTCATCCTCAAGATTTATTCTATCAAAAGTTACTTTTTTAGGTACTTGACTGGACGCAGGCCTTGTATTTTGAGGTGTGCGAGTGCGATAACACACCATCACACAACGCAGGCCTTGTATTTTGAGGCGTGCGAGTGCGATAGCACACCATCATACGCCTAAAATGATCTTGAGGAGTGTGATTTTCAGCACACCTAAATCTGATAAAATTATACATAATAAGATACAAAATGCACACCTGCAGCACACCTACATATCCTGAGATGAATTTAGTGCTATTTGTAGCACACCAGGTATTTTCAAAATTTAAGGCCTGTATATGTTACAAATCCCAAACCATTTTGCAAATATGCTTACACTTTTTGAGAAAAGTGTAAAAGTGTATAAATTTCTAATCACTGTCAGGCCACGACAATAATTATAACACAGTAGCCTATTAATTATGGGGATTTTTAAAATTGCTGAAAAGATTGTAACATGAAAAAAAACCTGTCCAGAATCAAGTGAATTTTTTTTCACTATATAATCATATTGTATTCTTCATTTTATTTAGCTAGAAAAGAGTTGAGGTTTTCATCACATCATAATTGTGAATTGCACCTTTCATGTAAATTGTAACAGTGTTTTGAAGTGATTAAGATTAGGCGTACTAAATTTTTTAAAAATACTGTCGCAGGAGTCACGCTGTAGGAATGAATAAGTATGACAATTACATTACTATGTTAACCCTAACAGAACCAAACCTCACTAAAGCTCACTTTAGAAAATCACGAAAATGCGCTAAGTCCAGATACGTCACAGACGAGGGTTATATGCAGGGATGAAATCGCTGCCCGGGCGGCGTCTCAACGGTGGCTTGCTACGGGTATCACTCGCTTGGGAAACAGGAGGTCCCTGGTTCGAATCCTGGTGAAAACCTGTGTTTTTCATCACCCTTACCTTTTTGAGGAGATTGGCTAGAAACAAGAAAAGTTAAATGATCAGTTAGGGTTAATAAATGAGTGGTGCTCTGGCAAAATGAGCGGAAAGTCACGATTTTCAAAATTGAAATTATGACATATTTTAATTCTCTATAATCTGAGCTTTCGAATGATATATAATATGACATACTTTCTTTCTACAATCTTCATATAGAGATCGAAATACAAGGCAGTCCACTCAAAATCTGGCAGTAAAAAATTGTCGCAAATCGATTTTAAAGTTACTGATTACTATAGTGCATGATAGGAAACGCGATCAATTACCCGTGAATAGTTGAACTTCCCGGCATAATTGACCTTCAAAACGCAAGGAATAGTTTGACACTTATGTATTAATGCGTTTTATGTCACAAAACGAAATTTGATCTTTTCACCATATTTTGACTTTAGCAGCCATTTATTCAAAATCTTCATTTGCGCCTTTCTGCTCATTTTGCCAGAGCACCACTCAAATGTAGTTTTGAGGCCAGCGCTCAGGGGCCTGCATATAATGGGTTTAAGAACTTGCATATTTATCTCATAAGCCGTAAGTAATGTGGCTATAAGTTGCACGTAATCTAGAGTAAGGTTTAGTCATCACGACTTTCTTGTTACTGTGTTATGAGGGTCAGATCTGTGCACCCTCTGGCAAAATAGGAATGCCAATTATTACATTGGTACATGTAAAATGTAAGACAATTTTGACATCAAGAATTTGCTATTGGTCATTTTGGTTTATAGTTACCAGGAAGAGAAGATATTGCTTGACTCCCATCATGCATTGCTTTGGTTTATAGGTACCAGGAAGAGAAGATATTGTGTGTTTCCCATCTACACTCTTAGAAAGCAAGGATCAAATATGAGACAAAAAGGATCAATTTTGATCCTTTTTAGGTATCAAATATGAGCTTACCCTTTAAGGATCAAAGTGATCCAAAAATAAGGATCACAATTCTTGATCCGAAAAAAGGATCAAATATTTCTTATAAAAAGATCTGCCTAAAAATATCTCACTGAAGTGACCCTAGCAGGGTTTGAACCCACACTAGCTGCCACGCCGCACGTACACCATGTAATTACGAGACCATCGCTCTAACAACTCGGCCACGGTACAAGCAGTTGAAAGTGTGGTGAAATCATCGTTTTTATACAATTGTATACATTCCCGGCTATGTAGTGGATATGGGGTGTACTGAAATATGAGACAAAAGATCACGTTAGATCCAAACGCGGTATCAAATATGAGCTCATCCTTTCCGTATCAAAGTAATCCAGAAATACGGATCAAAACTTTGATATTGGAATCAAAAAGGATCAAAATAAAATGATCCTAAAACCGAATCAAAAATGATCCTGGTGAATTTGATCCATTTGTATATATTGATCCGAAAAAGGATCAAAAGTGACCCTTAAAGGATCAAAATAAAATGATCCGGGAAAACTACTCGTATATTTGATCCCGCCTTCTAAGAGTGTATGCGATCGTTTGTTTAGAAATTATCTGAGTTGTCAGTGATGAAATGACCCTAAATCAATGTTAATTGTTATTATTCTTAATTTGGGGTTTGTTTCATCACTTACTACTCACATAATTTCCTGTACAAAAAATTTCATAAGAAGCAGTGTATGTTGGGATAAAAATTATGGTCTTCTCTTATATACCAGAAATGAGTCCAGGATATAGAATGGATAATGAGCAATCTATAACCAACAGCCGTGGTTAGGGACATAATCAATTTAGACCCAAGCAAGGACGGGCCAGACTTTTTGCCATGTTAATACCTGGGGCAGTAACCATTATGAATTAAATCGTTTGGTACGCATTGATATTATTGACCATTATTTTACTTGATTTTTTGCCACAGATGAGCGAAATGCAAAGGTAAGACGATCAACTACTTGGCCTCATGGCTAGGGCGGCCCAAGCGATCACTCGTGTCTATATTGATTATGTCCCTTATAGCAATCATGATACATGCATTTAATTTGACTGATAAGGCCTAAAAAAGTTGTTTGATTGGTGTAACTCGACTTATCCTAATTTTCTGGACAAATAAAAATAGGCTTGTAATAAGCACCCAGATTCATTGCATTTTGGTGCTTTTTGATGAATTGATGAAAAATATTTCCCAAGCCAGCATGGAATTGGGTGACTTTTTTTAGGAAGAAAGACCTACCTACCTACCTACCTACCCTACCCTAGCCTACCCTACCCTAGCCTACCCTACCCTACCCTAGCCTAGCCTACCCTAGCCTACCCTACCCTACCCTACCCTACCCTACCCTACCCTACCCTATCCTATCCTATCCTATCCTATCCTATCCTATCCTATCCTATCCTATCCTATCCTATCCTATCCTATCCTACCCTACCCTACCCAACTACCTACCTGTAGACCTACCTTTTTTTTTAAGTATCAGACAATTTTTTGTTGGGCCTAATTATATTGAAATCTTAGATCTAAAAGAGGTGGATTTAATCACATGAGGACCTTGGAATTTCCCCTTAAATATATAGCATAACATTTTCAGCCGAGACCTCGCTCGATTTTCGTGACTTTTGAATTTAGATCTGCATTTATATAGCCAGCCTTTCAATCTAAAATGTTCCTCACAAAAAAAATCCATTAAATCTGACACAATTGCATCAAAGATATTTAAATTTTGTTATTCCTACACTCCCGGTCAAAAGTGTTTGCGCATGTTTAAATACGGGAAAAA
>JXSR01S059280.1:108833-126330 GCA_000969725.1 Ophiothrix spiculata | reverse complement strand
TCATCCTATTTTTTTCTTTTTCATTTTTTCTTTCATCTTTTCCTCATCTTCATGTTTTAATCTTCTATTTCTTTTGTTCCTCTATCGTAATCATCTTACTTTTCTCCCTTTATCCACCTGATTCAATTTTGAAGATTGTCACACTTATATATTTTATAATGACGAGTGACCCCAAAACCCAGATTGATCCCAAGTAACTTGTCACTCATAGTCATGCTTCTGCTTGTATTAAAGGCATAATACATGATTATCTTCAGCAGTTATAAAGTTGCTTAAAAAGGAGGCTATGGTCTCATAATACAAAAAACGTTTTTTCCAAAACTACATAAAGTAAAAGGTAATTAAGCTGTAGTTTTGAGAAAATTAAAAAAACGTCAACACAGCTGAAACAAGTCAAAATACGAACATATGTGCACAATTTGCGATGGGAAATTCCCTATTCACCACTTCTACCACCAGTTCTAGATGCTTCCTGGATTAGGGCAGCCAAAACAAGGCTTCAGCTACGTCATCATTTCATGTGCACGGCAATCATGGCAATGAACAGGGCAATGAATATATTTTTGCTGTACACCATAGTGGTATTTAAAGCGCCTTGCATACTTTGTAAATGGCGCCATATAAATATCTTTATTATTATTATTATTAAATCACAAAAGTCAGTAACATTATCATCATTTGTCATCTAATTCTAACAAAGTTTTGGCCAAATTATGTTGTTTTCTGTGATCAGGACATGTTTCGAAGCTGTTCCACTGGAATTGCATAAATGGAAATGACATCTTCACAGGTACATTAATCGTAGATGCAAGAAGATTTTTTACACGTACCTGCAAGATTTGTTTCCTGTGCCACCAACAGGCGAATCAGAATTTTGGATACCCTCCTTATCCTAAATCTGATATGGGTATCAGAATTTTGATAGATTTTCGATATGTGGGTATCTAAATTCAGATCGTATGAGATATAGCGAGTTCCGCCGAACTGACTTAATTGATTGAATATCAAAATGAAACACAATCTTACACAAAGTTAACTTTTGGGGGAAAAAACCCTGAAAAGGTGCATGTGCCAGCATATGTTGTAATATCCCTTTATGATGTCCCATTTCATCTCATTTCGGGTATCGCGTTTCTATTGAGGTCAATTAATAAACATCCAACTCAATCCCCCATCTTTGTCTTCACTAATCTTGTCCAATAACTGCCGTTTTATTTGTTTTTCTGTTTAGCTTGTAGCGTAAGCTTCTAGCTAGCCCACAAGGGACGCGTTGAAGCATTTGAGTTTCTAGTTAGTCCAATCATAACACGGTTTAATTTGAAATATGATCTGGCCTTAGACAGGCACCTTTTAGTTAAGCAGACACAAGATGGTGCAGATGTAGGATATCGTATGAATTAGGACTTATTTCTTCTCTAAGTATGTAATTGAGCACTTTCGTACTGTTTTTATGACTTTTTGATCCATTTTCTTAGCTGTTATGAAATTGTCAAATTGTGTTATCTTTATTTCAGCTATCATGAAATAAATGTTGTTTTCTCTGCTGTCATTAACCGTCTCGCTGTTTCTTTTAATTATCATGCTCTCAGTTTTAAATGTTTTTTCTCAATAATGGAATTGAGGTATATTTCCCAAATAACAAGAAATTGCACCATATTTTCTGATGTCGTTTAATTTTATCAATAGACCACATTCGTAATGCATTTTTAAAGTATCCGGTACCGCAACTTACGCAGTCGACCATATTTAAAATTGTGCACAATGCGCAGAACTTAGAGTATGGTCGCTCATGCAATTTGCGGTACTTTCAAGATGCATTATGGGACATACAAAAGTGGTCTATTAAAAATGTTTTTAAAGGATGCAACCCCCCATTTGAATCATATTTGCTGTAATGAGCTCAAACCTTGACTAAACGTGCAAACTTAATTCAAATTGAGTCCTGCAAAAAACAAACAAACAAACATTTGTGGATTGTCATGCAATAAAAGCGTTTCATTAAAATAGATAGCAAAGTTGCTTTTACGTCAAAAACAGTAGCTTTATTTCAATATTCTTTAGAATAGTGAGTCGAAACACACACAGGTGGTAGGCAACTACCCCCTCTATCATTACCGTAATGCCATTTCATTCATTAAATGCCGGTGTGGAGAGGTTACAAGCATTTATGTTAATCGCTCTGGGTGTGTATAGCCCGAGTATAATACTGTATGCACAATATTGGCTGCATCAGGCATTGCTAATGTTAGCATATACACTACTTTTATAGTATCGATTGGACGTTTTATTAAAGGAAGTCAATGTGTGATCAAGTAATAAAAACTGACCGCATATAAATTTGTAATTTTTTTAGCAATGTAGAAAGAAGATCAGTGAGATATTTGATAACTATACTTAATATTTATTGAAGGAGTTATAACTTTCTGTTCCTTCTTCTTTTCGTTCTCTTTTCTTTCTCTTTTCATTCTTCTTTTTCCATCTCTTCATCCTATTTTTCCCTTCATCATTTTTTCTTTCATCTTTTCCTCATCTTCATGTTTTAATCTTCTATTTCTTTTGTTCCTCTATCGTAATCATCTTACTTTTCTCCCTTTATCCACCTGATTCAATTTTGAAGATTGTCACACTTATATATTTTATAAAATTTCACATGTAATGAAAATTGTGTAATGATACTGTAAAACAAGAAATATTTGCAGAAAGAAAATTTTGCGAATTTCAGAATCTGGGGTTTTTGGCGGCATTTTAATTTCACTAATTGCATCAGCATGCCATTAAAATCATTGTACATTATTAATATTAGCGGCAAATTGATTTTACGATTTTGGGGTATTAGCGAAATTAAATTGCTAGCAAATATTTCTTGTTTTACAGTATATGGAAATAAATGGCAAAATAAAGAGGGAAAAACCCCATCAAAGTATAATTGTGTTATTTTTAAAAGAGTAGTTTAAAAGATAATAACAATCAGAATTGTCCATAACTAACTCTGCATATCCATAAATTTACATGTTATCTGTTGATTTTTGCAAATGAAGTCCCTTAAGCACATGTCAATATTCCTGTGTGTTCTATAATTATATGCCTGTGATTTCTCTGTTTTACTGGTGACTTAATGATGTTTGATTCATCCTCACTGGTATAGTCAATTTGAATGCTTGATTTGACCTTTTTGCTTTTTGTGAATAGTCACACAGTTTAATTGATTTGTTAGAGTGCTTTTCCTTTCAACATTAGAAATTTCATTGCAAAAGTGTATTTTTTGGATGAAGTGTTAAATGGTTCCATGGTACACTATTTTCTTTTTGATAAAGGGGTGAGATGAAAACTAAACAAAACAATCAAAATCGATGCTTTCAGCAGTACATTACCCACAGCAGATGTTGATATTCATGATTCCCATGCTTACTTGTGTTTTAAATGATTGTTGATTCAACCTAGAGATATTCAATTTACATGCTTGATTTGACCTTTTAAAAGCCTTTTTTGTAGTACACGTATTCACATTTTTATCTGCTTTGTAAGCGCCTTTTCCCACTGTTAAATATTTGTTCTTCGTAATTTTGGGGTTGAAGTGTGAAATGTGTTCAACATATGATATTAAAAACAAAGAATAAAGAATATAAAGAGAATTAGTGATTCAGACTTTTTTAATTTTTAAGTTGCAGTACTGTTGTTTATCAAAATCAGTACTCTCAAAAATTGATAGCATGTTGTCTTTCCAACCTCACTGTCAGTAGTAGATAGTATTTTATGGGTTTCAGAAGTAGAAAGCATTTTATTTGCTATCAGAGTAGATAGCATTTTATGGGTTTCAGAAGTAGAAAGCATTTTATTTGCTATCAGTAGTAGATAGCATTTTATGGGTTTCAGAAGTAGAAAGCATTTTATTTGCTATCAGTAGTAGATAGCATTTTATGGGTTTCAGAAGTAGAAAGCATTTTATTTGCTATCAGTAGTAGATAGCATTTTATGGATTTCAGAAGCAGATAACATTTCATTTGCTATCAGTATTAGATAGCATATTATGGATTTTAGAAGTAGATAACATTTTTATTTACTATCAGTAGTAGATAGCGTATTATGGGTCCTAGAAGAAGATAACATTTTATTTGCTATCAGTAGTAGATATTATTTTATAAGTTTCAGAAGTAGATAGCATTTTATTTGCTACCAGTATTAGATAGCACTTCATGGGTTTCAGTAGCTGCTTTCAACAGTTTGTTGGATATTATATTGTGTACATACATGGTTCGTAATTTTGAGTTAAATATAATAAAATGAATGGGATTAACAGGACTAAAACAGTAAGTTCAATTAATTCAGTTGATTAAAAATGCATTGCGGACTTGTCTCAACATTGTATACTATAATTTACACAAATTTTCTGATACGCAGATGTAAACTGAGTTTGAAAGTAAATATTATCATTCGATTCCAATTTCTGTGAATTCTCTGCATGAATGTGCAGGATGCTTCTTAATGTACACAACAGTGCGGCAATAATGTAGGTTGCGGTTCCCTAGCGTATGGCATGCTCATTGCTTAATCAAAGGTCAATGTATATTTCTGATATATATTTATTGCCCGAGTGGGGTGGGGGGGGGGGGTAGCTCGAAGAAAAAAGTGTATGCATGCTTGTCAGAAAAAATGTCGAAAAAGGGTCCAATTTTGACCGATTGGCATCGTCGACGTCTGTAGAAAAAAGGTGCCTTGTCAGGGTAACTTTCGACATTAAGAGTCATCTTTTTACAATATCTTTGACTTAAGGGTAACCTTTTTTCTAAAATTGCAAGAAATACAACAGAAAAGGCTTCAAATGTATCATATTCATGATTTTGGCAGAAAATAGTGTGTTGCGCCATTTAGGGTCCACTTCAATGTGTTACGCTATTAAGGGGTCAAATGTCCATTACGCCATTTATTGGTCAATTTTAGTATATTACAACATTTAGGGTTATGATTTTGAACATTTTATGCCATTAAGGGTTGGAATTTGCTGTGCATGATTATGACATTTAAGGTCCGATTTTGAGGTGCACTGACGAGCATGCGTACCACTTTTTTCTTCGAGCGCCGCCCCCCTCCCCGGATTTATTGCTGAGAACTGTCATTTGTGTGGCAACGATCATTCAGATTTGGGTGTAAGGGTAGAGTGGATCATCTAAAATGTAAATTGCAAAGAGATCGCTAGGAGAATCCCGCTTTTTTCCCCAACGACTTTTAATTGACTCGTCAATTGCCAGCTTCCCTCTCTGACTTTCTTGCAATGTTTGACCCTAGCTCCGACAGGCGCACCATCTAGTACGGTTTGATTATAAATAAAGAAAAATATAACAATTGAAACTTTTTTCATACCAAAGATAGTTAACTGGTCAAGATTCAAATTTTGTGTCTCATCCTTACATTCGATTTTGCTCAATGACAGAAATATGTAGAACAGTGTTCAATCTCGGGGTTTTTGCGCCTGGGGCAATTAAACCAATTTTGGAAAAAGTTGAAGAGGTGTGTTTGCACCAATATTTGAAGAGGCTGAAAAGTGACTGAATAAGTTTGAATTCCCGTGCCAAATGCATGTCATACATCCTTAGTAGGAATACTTGTGCCAATTATTCTGAGGAATGGTGCACAGGGGTGTGAGAGTTCAGCATTTTTACTATTTTCAGCATTTTTATGCCTTCAAAATAGTCATAATTTCAGCTTTTATTTTATTTCAGCCTATTTTGTTTCTATTTTCAGCATTTTTATCAGCTGACTCTCACACCCCAGAGTTTATAACAACATAGAGTGGTAAAATTATCATTTTTTCTTGTCACAATTTCCAAATTTTGCATGAAGCATCAACAATGAAGCTCAACACACTCTTATAAAAATGTCTTTAAAAGATAGCATGTAGCAGGTGTAAATCAGTTCGACATGTGAGTGCAAGAAAGTCGTATCTGCAATGGCTGCCCTAAGTTATTTTTATTTTGTACTTTGTCACAAGAATGTGAAAAATCCCTAACAAATTCCCTGTCTTATGTCAGTGGTTCTTGAAATGGTTCTTCAGGTGACATAGAACCACTGACCCCGGCCACTGACCCAAGATTGGAGAATAGACAGTGTGCAATCCAAATTTATGACAAATGGCAGCTATTGCAGATACAATTTTCTTGCACTCACATGACGACTGTTATTACTGCCAGCAGTCAGTGAGGAAATCTTTTCACAGAATCTATTATTCACGCACCATTTTTGCAATGTAAAAATCAATTTCCTAAGCACTGGTGATGCCCAATAATTGTATCTGTTGCTCACCGTTTCTGAGACCGCTCCGTCACATCTCACAGGCAAGGTGACCTCCTTTTCAAAAACTAATACATGTAATGACCACCTAGCTGTCAGCAGTAGATAGCAAATATTTCATTCTTAAATAAAATATATGTAATGCAAAGCATCAAAATTTCACTAGCATTCTAATTTTACCAAATTTGCTAGCTCTTAAAATTTTGCAAAATTAAAATGTAGCATAGCTTGGTATAGCAAAGCACTGATAAATATTAGTGAACTTAAAAAAACCCAAAAATTTGAATTAAAAAAAATTGATGTTGCAAAATCAAGAATGTTTAACAGAGTGTTGTTTTATTTGTTCCTGCCCTTTAAACGTAGACATTAACAAATTGTGTCGTGAATCTGCACATATAACAGGATTTTCATCAGACCTGATTTTCATTCGTGCAAGATGTGAAAAATATATCAATTTCATAACCGATTCAATCTCAAAGATCTCGCAAGATGCAACGTTTTTATGAAATAAAATACATTTCAAAAACTAAATTTAAAATCATCCTCAAAATACTTTGGGAGTTCAATTTCAGTATATCGTTGGCAGAAGACTGTATGTTGAACATTATTTCAAATGATTGCTCTGCCATGAATTGCCATGAATGCCATGTAATTGCCATGAATTTACACATAAATGTATTGAAAACTAATTTTCAATCTAAAATATCAATAATTTGGTCAAAAATGATGTAAAATGGTAGTGGACATTTTAAATCCCTATACTTTTCCCTATAGAATATAGTATGGGGACAAATTAAAACAATATAGTGGGTCAGTCAACAGGGTAGTGCAAATTCAGATGAATGGGCATCTCCGTAATCTGCTTTGCAGTAGACTGGCTATGGGGGGGGATCTGCTGTACAGCACTCTGCATATTTGTGTACGTGTAAGAGGTCTATGTAGATGTGGATCTCAGATCTGGATCTCGGAGCACCATTTGCCTGGTTTTCCATAGCATCAGGAATATGCAGGTGAGGTGTATAATACAGATATTGTACTACCTCATTAATGATGCACAAGCTTTATCAAATGATGAAATATGATCTCTGAGAAAACCCGTCAAATATTCATCAAGTGTAAATTTATCTTACAAGAATCCATCAATTTTAAATGTCAGGGATTTTTTCTTTCTTTAGAAGGTCAACAGCTAATTTTATGGGTATGTGTCTCTCATCGGGGAAGTAGGAGCCCTTCCATGCTCTCATTAAATTGTAAAAAATTGTTGCAAGCAAATGTGCTAAGATGGGAGGGTGGTAGGAGGCAGGGAGGGAGGGAACTGAAATTTACATGTTAAAAATGGGTGGTTTCCCCCCGGAATTGAACCCGGGACCTCTCGCTTCCCGATCCAACATTCACTGATGCAAGTCAACGGGTATACGCTGCCCTGGCAGCCTTTTCGTGATTATAGCTAACTCCGGTCTGTGAAGTATTTGGACTTTGGCGATTTTCTTGATTTTGCGGAATGGGATTTTGTGAGGTTCGGAGGTGTTAGGGTTAATGAAATAACATGCCTCACGATGTTTTAACAATATCAAAAAATGGGGTGTATGATATCTATAGTTCTAGTTAACTTTGAATAAAAGTAAGTCTTTCTCTCAGTCAGCTCCTATAATGTTAAATTTCCAATGCTCTTTTGATTAAACAATGCAAAAATTGCACCTAAGTTTGTACGACGACTGAGGGACGAGGAATTCTAGAACTGCTTGATAACAGCACGGATGTTGACGATAGTTATTTTTTCCTCGTAATATCATTGGTTGGCGAGTCAAGAAGGAAAATGGGATAATATATTGACAATTTACGGCCGATATATCAAAATCAGAAATTCTTAATATCGCACATGCAGAGACATTTTTAGCTTCTGACTCCTACAGTGAGGTACATTTTACATAATTTTCATACCTGTAAAACATCCCATTTTCAAAATTGTTTGTAATTTTTCCACTTGCCCACAGACATCCATGCTTCAAATATGTGCGAACCATTTTCATATCTGAACAACAATATAGTGAGGAAATTTAATAGCAATTTTCCTGTTGCTATCAATCAAGAAACTCATAAAATATGGGGGAAAGTCCTATGGATATAACTAGTAAATAAATGTTGGCTTTCATCTACAAAACATGTTTCCTTTTGTTTATTTCTCTTGGGTTTCGACCATTATATAATGGCTTTGACATCTCTACTATTGTCACCTTATTGTGATACTGAAAAATACACTGCTGCTCTAAAGTATTTCCGCACAAAACCTTTATTGAGCCATAACTCAAGGTGTTTATCCGATTTTCATCATTTTTTTGACAGAGTCTTAATTGTATATCATATCATAGTAACTATTCCAGAATTGAATTCATTGCATTTGAAAATATGGCATGTAATGCAGATTCCTACTTTCGTCTGAACATTAAAAATCAAGGTTGGCACGATTTAAATCAATTGATTTAAATCACGATTTAAATCGCGATTTAAATCAAATGATTTTTTTAAAAAAATCATTGATTTAAATTAAGATTTTAGATTTTCTTGATTTTTTCACTTTCTTATCAGAATTTTCAATATATTTTCCCCTGCATTCATACAGCTTATAGTTTTGCTCATTTCCAATGTAAATTTGGCCCATAAACCCTCACCAAGGTAGCATTTCAACATTACAACTTGATTTATACAGTCGGCAAATGTGTATTAATAATTCATGCAGCAAAATTCATATATTGATTGTTTGATTTTTTTTTTAAATGATCATTGTCCAATCCTGGGTCAGTAATTTGAATCATTTACACTTTTTTGAAGATCAGAAACAGTTGATGTTCACATTGAAAGTGTAACACGAGGAGCAGGTGTAGAACATAAATCCTCTTAAATAGATTAATATCAAAAAATTCTATTGATTTAAAACACACAGTGATTTTTTTATTTATTTTTTAAGGTCGTGATTTGTTTTCACAACCTTCAATCAATAACAGATTTAAATAATGTAAACTTTTGTTTAAGTTCAGAATGAAGCACATGTTTTAAAGTGTGACAACATAAATCAATGAAATCAAAAAGAAAAATGATTAAAATCAAAAAAATCAATTCAAATAAAACATATTTTTTTTATTTGTAAAAAAACCTACCCTAGATTAGTTATTTATAATAATACATTCTTGAATATCAGAAGTACTTACTATTCTAATTCAAAATGTAACAAGAGGGGAAGTAGTTGCATATAAATCATCGAAATCAAGTGAAATTTGAATTGAATTAAAAAATTACTTAAAATGAAACAAATGATTTTTCTAAATTGTGAGGTGTTTTTTTTACCAACAATGGGTTATATGATAATACATCTTTTAACTTAAGATCAGAAGAACTTAAAGTTTTCATTTACAGAGGAACAAGAGGGGAAGGAGTAGTAAGTAGTATATAAATCAGCAAAATCAACCGAAATTCCACTCAAATAAAAAAAAAATCAATTTAAATATTTAAAACAAATGATTTTTTTTTTGATTTTTTTACAAAATCATGATTTTTACCAACCTTAGATCAATTATTTTATAGGATAATACATTTTTTCAAGATCAGCAGGACTTATTGTTCTCATTTAAAGAGTAAAAAAGGGGAAGGAGTAGTATATTTAAATCAGCAAAATCAACCGAAATTCCAATCAAATCAAAAAAATCAATTTGAATAAAACAAATGATTTTTTTGATTTTTTTACAAAATCATGATTTTTGTCAATCTTAGATCAATTATTTATATGATAATACATTTTTAAAGATCAGATGGACTTAATATTCCTATTTTAAGAGTAATTTGAGGTAGGGGAAGGGTGTAGCTCCTACAAATCTCTGATATGAAAATCAAAAAAATCGATTTAAATCAAAAAAATCTGATTTAAATCAAATAAATCGATTTTTTTGATTTTTTTTTTAAAATCGCGATTTTTGCCAACCTTGTTAAAAATTGAATTTATAGGCCTATACATTTCTGCGCATTTGTTTAAAACTTACAACCTGAAAATATTCTATCCTGTTACAAGGTAATAAATGAGGTTATGAAAAATTGATTAGTTACATAGTAATGAGATTTGTACTTGTAGTGTATTTGTATAGGGTCCATGAAATCAGCCATTTTTATAGCAATGGAAGATTAAATATTAAGAGAAACATCGATTTATTAATACTGAATAGATAAGTTACCTATACTAGTATGAATCTTTGATGATTATAGATCGTTTAATATAAAAAACGAGGTTTTTGAACGTTTTTAATTGTGCGGAAATACTTTAGAGCGGGAGTGTATGTAATGTCAAAATGGGCCTTTCATTCCTGTCATCTTGGAACGTAAACTTTGTTATTTTTGGCTTTCACACTGTGATCTTGAGAATTTTAAACCACATTTTCAAGTTGTTATCAGTAGTAGATAGCTTTTAAACAAATACATGCTGTCCTCTTTGCCTTTTATAGAGATTTGACAACAAAAATTTGAAATCCTTTGTAAAATTATGATGGGTAGATTAAGATATATTCATTATCTTTCAATCGAGACTAAGCACAAGTCGGGCAGTTAAGCCAAGAAAACTCATTTTGCTTGCAAGTAAAGTCAATGGGAATGTATTTTCTGTTGTGATTCCTACAGGAAAATATGAGACCGTCCATCCCAAACGAGCCGTAAATGCAACCTCATTCCATTTTCGCTTTTAAAAAAAATATTTGCAAAGACCCATGTTATAAGGATTAAAATGACACCTCAATGAACTTCACTTGATTTCCATAAGCCAAGTTCTTGTCCGTCAAAGGTTGTCAAGCCCGAGGGCGTAAAATGTATAACTGAGATACTAGTATGCGTTCAAAGATCAGTAAGCCCTATATTTTCAGTTGATTGTCCTAAGAATATACAGATATATTTTATATTTCCAATCACTTTCTTGAAATGAAACTTTGCTGGTGTCCCGGCTGGTGTTTTGAAGTATAAAGCACAAGAATTGTGAACCTGTCAAAAAATCAATTTTGGCAAATTTCGTTTTTGACATATATTTTCACCTGTAACGCAAAATGAAGTTTGCTGCATTTTAGGGCTCGTTTGGGATGGACGGTCACACATAATGGATACTATAAGGACAACTTAGGAGTTGCTTGTCTCCAGGTAAACCTCACACTTGAGAAATTGAACACCATGTTTAGCGATGTAAAACTAGAAAAAAGTCTTGTGAGTGACACGAGATACCACGATATATGAACAGCTGACTACACAAAGTACACAGCCACTAGCAAAGTCTGTCTATTTCAAAGCTATTCATATTTTGAGTATCTGTTGGAATTTGCTAACGAAATACACTCGGCTTTGATCAGGGGGAGGGAGGGGAGACTTGTCAATGACTTAGAAAGTTGTTACTGGATGTTGGTCCTCTAGACCCTCGTTTCATACCTTCTCTTCAAGGTCCCATTTTAGTCTTTATTTCTTGAAACTCTTTTTATCGATGTTTCTGTATAGATCCCAATTTCAAGCAAAATTTTAGTTATTGAACTAGGCTATATAGGCTATATTTACGGCTATATTTACGCATATCCCAAAATGCAGTTTGCAAAGTATCGAATATGCGTGATTGACCATATTACAACATAGCGTGCATGCATGTTACTTAAGACATAACCAGCCAGGCCTTTAGCTCTGTCGTGTCCAGGATTTTTCCTTGTGAGGGGCTAAGGGGAATTTGCCAATTTTTGATTTTAAGGGGGGGCTAAGTAGGAAAAATCATTAAAAATAGGCTGATTTTACATGATTTTTACAATCTTGCGGGGAGCTAAAGCCCCCCCCCCCCCCGGTCACGCCAAGGAGCGCAATGCGTAGGCAGGATTTTTCAAGAAATGGACCTTGTTGAGGTAAAATTTCCGTTTTGGTCGGCCCATAACAAATTTTTGTGGTTTTTAGAAAATGGGCGATGCCGCACTGCACCCCCCTAAATACGGGCCTGTAACCAGCACTCACATATTATTATGCTCGATCACACATATTTGGTACTTTTCAGTCTGTTGAGCTCTTGAGTGTAACTTATGGGTCCATCACACTCCTACTGAAAAAAGTTGAGTACCCCACCTTGGGTTGTGATTTGTTTTGAAAATCTTGTGTTATGTTGTGTTGCATTTGAGGTCTGATCGCAGTGGATAATACATGGTTTGAACGTAAACCCAAAAGTTTCTTGGCTCTTTTCAGCCCTTTTGCTCCGAGTGCTTCTTTCTGTGGCATTATGTTGTACTTGGAAGTTTGATCCTTTTGGATTACCGGTATACATATGTAGGAATGTTGTCAATAGTTGAGGAAGTGGTAGTTTGATACTTTTCAGTGGTTCCCATGTGAAGTTTTTCTGTCTGGAACATCACGTTTTATTTTGAAGCTGGATGCTTTGGAACATGGATGTATGATTCTCAAATGGATTCTTTTATCTATTTTTGGTGCAAAAAGATCTTTAAACTTCTGTTGGACCACTTTTGTCTTTAATTGTTAAATTATAAGAATTTTTTGTCACAGGAGAAACTTTCCATTTGTTTCATGTATTGAAAAAACTTGTGGGAGATATGTTGCATTCAAAACTGGTCATTCACTCATCACTGAACATCTGTTGAGAAGCAATCGGAGTTACTTTAAAAGTTTTGTTCATAAATTATGATTTTTTTCCCTGAATGTCATCTGATCTTAAACATCTTTGTGGAGATCTTTCTTATTACAACAGTATCTGGAATGTGACACTGCCTCATCATATTGATCTTGATGAAAAGTAATAAGATTTGCCATTTCTTGGCATTTGGTCGATTCCATCAATAAATGGAACACTGACTTGGGATTTGTACTGCTATAGAACTGAACTATCATCTCAATCATTCAAAATGGCTTATCCTCATGGAAGCTGCAAAGTTCGCTTAAGAATTCGGACCACCAATGGGATGCCAATAACTGTGTCTGCTGGTGGAATGAGAATAATTACAAAGATATCCAGATATTCTATTGCGTAAGTATGGTATTGAGGTACATATTTTAGATACGCTCAGTCTGATGTGCGATCTTGAAAATGGATGCAAAATTGCAATGTTAGAGAAGAGCTCAGTCATTTAACATTTTGACCTGGTGATGAATGGGGAAATATATATTAACCTAGATTGCGTATGTAAAGATTAACCATAAGCAATGAAGTAGAGCGGCATCACCTTCTGCCCATAGATCTTTTTGATAGAGAAGACCTTGTAATTATTATGCCTTATGCTACGGTCGCATAAAGCAGAAGAAAGCTGCAACGCTGGCATGACATCGGTATGACACCAGTGAATGCTTGCGATGCCATGTCAGTCAGAGGTCAGACGCTGATGGTTATGGGACAATAATTGAAGACATTGTATACAAGCTGCAAGTTTTAACTCAGAATTAAATTCTTGCGGCATCTCTATGGTGGACACTGTCCGGTGTCCGCTTAGACACTGTCCGGACACCCGCCGCTGTCCCATCAGTGTACGCTGAATTCTACCCCGTGTGACACAGTAAACACATCGTAACCTCTCCGCAAGGTTATGTGACCAGGGTATTAATGTGATGCATCTTGCTAAAGCTGTAATAACTTAGTTCAAAGAAGAGCAGTCTACTCTAGTTTCTTGTCTTAATTGATATTGAATCACAACCACTAAAACATCAACATGACCCTTGCTGTACAGTTTGAATAAAGATATACAAGCGATCAAAGATGCGATGCATATAGGTCACGATTCAACAAGATATCAGCGAAATGACCGACCGTGCCGGCTAATTTGCAATAGCATGGTGTCATATTCTCCATGGATGATGGACCGTCCGAAGTCGTGTCATTCACATTGGATTACAAGCACTCGTATCAAATATTTATACTAGCATGGAATATACAATCAACCAGTGCCATATGCTGTCATAGTATTACCTGTTTTGAAAGAAAATTGCCCACATTATGCGATATTAAATCCGATATGCTAAGTGTTATTACAGTTGATGCTTGGTCTTGCTTGGAGTAAGTCGTGTCCGTAGCAAAGTCTCGCAGCTAGAGCTTGGATTATTATCCCGGGATTATTAGTCAAATTTGCCAATATGGATATATACAGGTGGAGGCGATATCGGTAAGCATTGGGCCAAAGAGTAAATTTTGATTGTTTTTGAGTCACTTTTTAAAAGAGATTTCATTTATTTTCATTTTCGTCTCATCTTTGCGTAACTTTTTTTAAAATTCACTATATTTCTAAAATAGATTTTATAGGATAAATTAGGTAAAGTAAATTTTATTTATAGTTCTGAATCATTGCTGAGTTCATGATCTTTACCTGGTGAAGGGAAAGGTAGAGGAGAGAGGTGGAGGGTGTATTCCAGCTTTAAGTGGATGGGCGGGGGCTTTATTGCTAAAATTGCCCAAAACAGCTGATTTTAATTGTTTTAATTAAGAAAAACCATTTTGCCTGGCTATGCTAGTGTGTAAATGTGATAACTCACCCTGAAAAGGGGGACTTTGCGACAGAACACTTTTCGAGAAACTGATGAAAATAGGCAGCAAAAAATAAAGAAAATAATAAGAATTATCAGCAGATTTTCTGTTGTAAAAGTTGATCGCTTTGATCAATTTCAGCAAGTAAGGTGTCATTCTAAAGCTTTAAAAATTCTGTATCAGATGAATTGATAAACTCAAAATTGATATTATCTGCAAAGTCCCCGATCCCCCCTTTCGGGGTGAGCCATCACAAATGATACGTGTACTTATAAATGGATTGAATACATCATAAGATCTTACTCTCATATTCTGATGTAGTTTTCAGTTGAAGATAATAATTGTATGCAACTTGATGTCTACCATTTATTAATCTGGATTTTTCATCTGAGACATCCTAATAGGCGTGTTTTACTTATGAAGAAAACAGATGTAGACAGTGATATGTGTTAGTTGGTCCCAAGAGAAGATATAGTGAGTATCCCATCATGCATTGGGATTGTTTGTACACAAAATTATGTGAGTAGTTAGTGATGAAATGTCTATAAATCAAAGTTGATTATTGCAATCTTGCATTTTGGGTATGTTTCATCACTAAGTACTCACATGACTCCCTGTACAAAATTTTCCATAGGAAGCACTGCATGATGGGGTACACACAATATCTTCTCTTGTTCGTCCCGAACCAGCCATAAATGCAGGAAACTTGAAATGTATGCAAAGGATGTAATTCTACAAATTGATCATTCGTGTTTCAAGCTTTTTGAATCTGTCAATTTAAAAGAAGAGGATCCTATCCTTCAACCCCGATGGCATTCAAGATTGTTGGATTATTTAAAGGAAGATATGCAAGACATTTGAGGTCTAGGCCATTCTAATTGATCAATGTCAAAAAAATCTTCAGAAGTGGCAAATAAATTATAAGGTTTGTTTGTGGAAATGATCCACAGATCTGATTGATAGAGAAGTCAGAGTTTTTTTAAAGTATAAAAAAACGCTTTTAAAATAATGTTACGGAAGGCATATGATGGTATGTAGCAAAAAGAAAAATTTGGCTTCAACAGATTTTTATTTATTTTAGATATCATTTTAATAATAAACAGCAAATTGTTTATCTTTATAAAAGGCAACATGGTGGATACTATTAACATGTCTTTGATGCTGTCAAAATTGGAACTCTAACCTAGCTCTACATCATGGTCAAGGCAGTTCAACTTACAAGCAATCATTGACCTTGCTCAAATCTACTTTTTGTTATCATTGGTCTTTACTTGAATAAAACTACATTAATTTCATTCCATATTTGCTGAAATCATGCATAATGTGCGTGTTTAGACTTTATCACAATTGCCCGTTTTTTCAATTATGCACCTTTATCTGTAATTCTAACAATATTAACTCCAAACCCAGTGTATTTTGTTAACCCTGTATGATAGCCGTCTAAAAAAGACATCTTTACTTAAAAGACGTTAAACGTCAGACCTCAACGCAAACTCAGAGTCTCTGAGGAAATACACTCATTTTAAGAGGGGTGAATCCTATACTTTGCAATAGCCACTTAAGGGAGTGAAATTTCCATTTTGTCCCGTCATGGATGTCAAAGAGCTCATTACATAAGATACGCCGTAAATTCAAGCTCGCTTGATAAAACCGAAGTGGTACCTCGTTAGTAGAAGGTGAGGAATTTAGCCGAAGGGTATGGGATGACCAATCCTTAGAATCCTCTCACGGGAGTATGATGCACCTTAAATACACATCGCGTAAGACACAGCACCTGCTGCTTATTGTAATTGCAAAATTTTACCCGCTTATGTGGGTAATTTTGAAAGTTTTATCAAAACACGGCAAGAAAATATTTGTTAAATTTAGTTCATGGGTCTTTTGGGATGTTGCGAGGTGTAATCCAGGTACAAAATGTTGTTTTCAGGGAATGATGTCATGGAAAGTCTCCGTTAGGAATTGACGCTTTGTAGAGGCGCGGTATGACTTTGTATGTTTGAATGAGATGGCGACGGGAAATAATGTTGATATTATTGATGGGCTATGTTTGACTTACTTGATGTCTTTATGAGTTAATCCCCACTGGATTACAACAAAAACATGGTATGGGATTCCGGTGGCTTTAAGATATTAAAAAGATGAAGGGAAAATATGATAAGGAAATTCTGATGTGTGTGTTTGTTTTCATCAAAATGGTGATATTTATCCAAAGTTTGTCCAGTTTGTTTGCTTATTTGATCGTCAATTTTAATGGATGGATTGATTTTCTTGTTAGTAATATTGCATGGTTTTGTGCCATAAGGCATTTCTATAGCTTTTTTTTTCTATAGCTTTCTTGCATTGTAATCCTTTCAAGGTTTTTTTTGTTCTTTAATAGTACAATTGACTTCCTTTCCTTTCAAAATCATCTTTAGATGAAGATAAGAAAATAAAACTAGATTTTTTACAGGCATCAATACATTTTTCGCTCGATGCCAAAGCATCGAGCGGTTATTAAAGACGACCGATCCTAAGTCTTCTACAGAATTAATATTGTAAATATATATTAATTCTGCCAGAATTATGATAAAATTATGACTCAGAAATACTTATTCACATTATATCCTTTTAGTTGTACCAAGTTGTTGTTTTTAGATGAACGACATTTATGTAATTTTAAAAAGAAATATAATTCCTCCATAAATTCCTAAAAGTCACCTG
>JXSR01S059280.1:87921-106318 GCA_000969725.1 Ophiothrix spiculata | reverse complement strand
TGAAAATACACTGCGCTAGTCCGAAAAATTATGACATAGGCTACACTGCGCTAGTCCGAATTTGAAAAACACTGCCCTAGTCCGAATCTGAAAACCAAATGCGTTAGTCCGACAATAATGTATTGTGTAGGCCTATATTTCAAAATGAAAACCCGGCTGCGCTATAGTCTAAATCTATAATCCACTGCGCTAGTCCGACATAAATGTCAGACTAGCACAGTGTTTTTCAGATTCGGACTAGCGCCGTTTATTTCATTTTCGGAATAGCGCAGTGTCGGACTAGCGTATTGTCGGATAGCGAAATGTACCTAAGTCCAGCAAATTTACTAATGGCATCGAGCGCAGTTTTTTAGAAGACCTTGTTAAATCAGTATTTATAATCCATAATGGTACTAATGATAGCTCGACTTTTTCCTGGGTTTTTTCCTCCAAAACACTTTGGTTTTCTCCTGCATCAAAAATCTAAAATTCTTTCCAATATTTTGTCTTTCACACTTGATGCAATGCATATATGCACTATTAGAATTGCCCTGACTTTCCATTGAAATGTTGTAAATATTTCCCCAATTGCATTTTATTTATAATTTAATTTTAGACATGGTTGAAAGTGAAATGTTCTATGGAGCTGTTTTTTCATCATTCTGTATTTTGTGGTTTTAGGTTTTGAGGTTTTAGCTGCAATTTGTATGCTATCTAAAAATGCTGCTAGGATTATATGTATTGATCAATTAAGCAGGTGTATCTTAGACCGAGTAAAAAAATAAACATGTTTCTCGTCCCCTCCCGCATCGTTTTTTAAGGATTTTGAAAAATATTTTTTTATTTTTTTATTTCATGCATAACTTATTTGTAAAAAAGGTTTAAAAAGTTTAAGTCGATGCAATATATTTACTTCAGTTCAATAAGCATTTTAAAGCATATTTTGTTTTGATCAACCCTCCAATATGACCAAAACTCAAAAATAAAAAAGGCCGCCTCCTCTTCCAAAACACTGGGTGAGAATGTGCAATTAATGGGCGATTTTGCATTGCCATTGAAATAGAAAATAAAAAGTACCTCTTCCTCCTGTTTTTCAAAAACCCGGACAAGAAACATGTTTTATTTTTTACTTTGCCTTATTGTAGAAGATGAGATGATAAAGGAGGCCTGTTTTGTAGATATTGTATTGTAATTAGCATAAGTGGTAAAAAGTAATGTAATGAAATATCGCTAGATATTGTTATACCACCTGTCTTAGCAAACCATTATAGGCTGTTCACATTACAAGATGCAAATAATAATTCACTTTTTTCCATTTTTGGCCATTTTTTGACCTTATTTGGGATGAAAATCAAAAAATTGGCCAAAATCCAAAAAAGTAAAAAAGACGCAACATGCGAGTGGGTGTTTAAAATTAAAATACCCATTCCTAGGTCATTTTTTCAAAAAATGATATTTTTAGCTTGGTTGGAAACCCAAATGGCAAACAAATGTGTTTTTCGTGATTTTCTCAAAAAATGTGATTTTTGGTCAAAAATCAACATCACCATCATGTTCCTTGTGAAAATTCCTTTCTGGAAATGTATACTTTTATTAACTTTAAGCACTTTGTTCAAAAGTTATGGTACAAAATAAATTTGCAAAAATGCAATAATGAGTGATGTGCTTTCCCCCCTTAAAGATAATTCAAGAAATCGGTACCTGACACCTAACATAGTAATTGCGATATGACTGGCAATGAAAACTCCACCAATTACACAAATTAATCATCATCTCAAGTCAAATCCTCCTCTCTCCTTTTTTCTCGTGGATAGGGTTACATACACATAATTTAGTGCAATTATCTTGATGAGATGAAATAAGAGTGACACTTTCAAAAAAATGACTGAAATCTTATTAAAATATGTGATGGCTCACCCCGAAAGGGGGGACTTTGCAGATGATATTGATTTTGATTTTATCATTTCATCTGTTACAGCATTTTATAAGCTTTAAAATGACACCTTACTTGTTGAAATTGATCGAGGCGATTAAATTTTACAACAGAAAATCTACTGGAAATTCTTATTATTTTCTTTATTTTTTACTGCCTATTTTCACCTGTTTCTTGAAAAGTGTTCAGTCGCAAAGTCCCCCTTTTTGGGTTGAGCCATCACATATGACTTCTATAAGTTCTGACTTGAATTTTATCATAGACAATCAGAATTTGCATTTACATAACTGCTTTGAAAAAGGTTCGTTTGTGACTTGCCATTGCTACCAAAATATTTGGCAATTCAACAGCCAGTCTCAAAATTTTGTATATCCAATATACACAGCTTAATTTGATGGTAAATTTACACCAAGGGTTCTCAACTAGTCCTTACAATGCACCACATGAATGAGAAAATTTTAGGGAAAGTGCCAAACTTGCCTATTTCTCAGTGCATTTCTAATGTATTTCTTTGATTTATAGAGAGCGTCAAAGCCCCAATACTTGTCAAAGCGCCAAATTTGGCATGTGCGCCGCTAGTTGAGAATCCCTGATTTACACCAATGAAACCCATAACCCATCATATCTTCATCTTTCAGCTCAATTCTCATTGATTACATGTATTACATGTCGCCCTATTTAACTGAATTCACTGAATAGAGTCATTTACCGATCTATGACATGTTATAGAAATGTCACTCTAAGCATCAACTTGTCATACAAATCACAAGTTAGTATGACAGGGATATTTTGTATTATTATGATGTCATAACAACTCGATTTTACAAATCATTCCCAGGTGATATTCTTCTACCAAGGGCCAAAACTTCAGTCTCAGCCAGAATTAACCTATACAACCTCCCCTTAAAGGGGCATTGGACAAGTTCAACATCATCCCCAAGCTGTTCTCTCAACATGTTGAGATTTTTGCATCATTTGAAGTATTAGCGTTAATAATGGCAGCATGCAAAGTGTCATAGTCAAATTCAAACCCTATATATCAAAATATTTAGATATTCTTCAATTTCTAATTATCGTTGTCGACAATGATAAAATACTGCCACCTTTGATTGATTGAAACCTGCTTTATCGGGAGATTTAATGTAAACTCGAAATTTCTTTTGATTTATATGCCGTCCTTGATGTAAAAGGAATGTTTTACAAATCTTTGCCTTATAGCATCAATGCATACATTTATAGCATAGCCTCATACCCAAGATCAACAAACACAATAAAATTCAAATTGTTTACTTTCCTGGAGATTTTAATCAACATTTTCCCAATATTTGGTAATTAACTGTTTTTCTAATATATTAAGTGTACATCATCCACAAATAAACTTTTGAAATTTTGTCCAATGCCCCTTTCATTACAGGCATGTTCACACTATGACGGCAAACAAAATATAGCTGTGGATTTCAAATTGAAGTTCCCGCCAGTACTTGTTGGGTAACAGCACTTAATAATATGTGGCTTTTATGTAGCGCTTCTAAATTTGGTCCAAATTCTCTAAGCGCAGCTGCCTATTATTACGGTGCCGTCAGGAAATCGTAACAATAAGTTCACTTCAAAGCAGTGCAACTCTGCAATTGTGCAACCGCAATCTGCATTTATATTGTAATATTCCCCATAACAACTTCCCAATATCGATCGGGTCAACGCAGCAATTGAGATTAAATGTCTTGCCAAAGGACATAACCCGTTGGCCGTAGCGGGGCTCGAAATCGCGACCTACTGATTCGGAGTCCTGCGCTTTTCCACTAGACCACACAAGCTCTCTTGACATTGACTAATTCGCTAGCCACCGCAGACTGCTGTAGTTCAAAAGTCTGCTATTGTTTCAGCTCAAGTTGATGATCCTCTTTACTTCTTCAGCAAGAAGTATAAAACAGAGAAATTTGTTCTATAGCAAAATTAATATGATAAATTATTGTCATTGTAACTGGTTTCTGAAAGAATCATTTTGTTATATACTGGTGCAAGCAACAATGTATACCTTTTCTGATATAACTTGATATAGCAATAACCTGATTGAAAAAGCAACATGAAATTTGATGACCTTAAACTCTGTTCAAATTCTTTGAGTGAAACTTTGCAGCCTGAAGTGCTTTCTGAAATTGTCATCAATTAAATACCATTGCTAAACAAAATTGAAATTTAAAATTGAATATCATAATCCATTGAGATCCAAATTGTATCTATTTTGTGAGGTGATTGCCTTCCCTATGCTAATGCAGCTGTATATAAGGAAATTCCAAAATTCATTTTATGAGATCTACAAGAGTAAAATAAGACGTAGCACCAAGATAAATTTGGTACAAAACAAACTGCAGGCTGTTACATCTTGAAGATATCAGCATTCTTACACTGAACAGAATTTCCTGTGACTTTCGTTTCTCATTTATCAGCTCGCAATAGATGTGAAAAACCCATCCATGTAACAACCCCGGGGGGCTACTCATATTTGGTATGGGTAGGAACGTGCCTCTGGGAAATTTGGAAAGCCACCCATCCAAATACCAATTTTTAAGAAAAATTGACCCATCCATATGTACCAAATCTTCTAAATTTTGAGCCAAATTTAATCAAAAATCTAATTTTTTCTGTCCAAATTTGCTCTATTTTGGCAAAATTTTCTAACATTTTGAGAAGAAATGTCCAAATTTGCGGCATTTGGCGAAAATTTTGAAAAGAAAACCCATCAAAATACCTCATTTTGTGAAGAAAAAGGACCTATTGGAATACCAGAAAGCCTGATTTTGCTACCCAAATTTGCAGCACGTCCCCATAACCCGTTTTGTACTAAGTAGCCCCCCCCCCCGGTGTAACAACGCTGCGGTTATGTCTTCTCGTAAGACAACCTAGATATCAATATCGAGGTGTAAAAGAAAGCTGGAGGTGCCATTAAGAACTGATGATGTATCATATGCTATATTAGCCTCATAGTACAGAGCAGAAATCATTGACTCACTGGAGATTGTAGTCGTCATCCATTTAATGAGGGTGAGAATGATACCCACTGAACATATTATCATACTCTGATCATGTGTATTTTAAAAGGACTTTGGATTTTGTCCTAGAGAGATGGGAATAAAATTTTTAATTCTCTCAACATTGCAAAAAATTGTCAATTTCTTTCTGAACAATAAAATGAAATAAGAAAGTGATCCTCTGTCATGATGAAAAATAATGTGTTTTCAGGTATTAAACTTGAGTACATTATTTGATTCATAGCTTATAAAGAAAGGATCATGCTATATAGAAATATATTGGAATACATCAAACGATGCAACATTTTCAAGAAAAATGAGTCGCATGTCAGGAAGTTTTTCAATTTCAACATTCTATTACAACCTCATTTTGTGGTTTTGAGTTGTGAATTGCCTGTTTTTAGTATCTACATTTTGTCTGTGCATTCACATAATTTATTTACAAATTGAGCATTCCATTGAGGCAAAACTTGCAATTTTTATGTAAACAAAAGAAAAATACGGCATTCTAATGTTTATGTTTTAGATTTTAGTTCACGATCTCAACGCTGTCTGGATAGCTCAGCGGTAGATCCCTCGCTTCGTAATGCATGACTAACCTCTGCCATAATCCATGGTTCGAGTCCCCGCAAATGCAGTGGAAACTATTTATCATTTCATGAGTTAGGATTCACATTTTCCTGAGCAGATGGAGGTCATTTACCCTTAAACATGGAGCAGAGTTGTATTACCAGGGAAATGTTAAGGCCCTTAAATCGAGATGATTCATTCCCTGCTAATGATGTTGGGCCATCGATGTGTGAGGAACTTAACTACATGTGGGATTTCATTACAATACCCAGAGACAAATGACGGGGATGATCAATATTGTTCTTTATTGCCCAACAAGATTTTTCACAAGTTTAGGGTGATGATGTAAGATTTATGCCACACCATGCCTGTGACTGCCATATGGTACAGGTATTGTAGAAAAGATTAAGGCTGTTCTTGTACTTTGGAAAAAGTGTCTTGACTTGGGACTTGGGGTTCATTGGCTTGTCACACTCACACATTGTATATGCTATAGAATATACTTCAGATATATGTGACTGTTCATCTTGAACCAGCTGTAAATGTGGCCTCTTACTGTTCTCCTACCTTGAAAGAGTGTCTTGACTTGGGGTTCATTGGCTTGTCACACTCACACATTGTATATGCTATAGAATATATTACAGATTATGTGACTGTTCATCTCAAAAAAGCTGTAAATGTGGCTTCCTACTGTTCTCCTACCTTGAAAGAGTGCCTTGACTTGGGGTTCATTCAGGTTTGCCACACATAATTTTGTATTTATATGCGAATGCATTTGACGGACCCTAAATGAATGTAAAAGTTACGGAATTATGTTGGGTTAAATGATGAACTTTGATGCCAGTCAAATTGTTAGGCTGTGTTTGTTGAGTATGATGAATACGTTTGTTTTAGCTTGTTAAAAACGCATTTATTTTTAAATTTTGCTCCTCTGTTACCTATCTGACTGACCACCCAAGCTTTCAAATTCATCAGTGGACAATCAAACAAGCTTTAACCCTAAAAAAGCTGAGAGGGGGAGGGCAATCCGCCTCCCCTTCAACATTTTTTATTATATATCTGCCGTTTGTTATTTTTCGCACTGAAACTTTTTAGATTTTTTTTCTTTAAAGCCTTGCTTTCAATTTAAGACCATTTTGATTTTCAAAAATTTGACCTAGGGATATGATGCATCAATGTGTAATAGCGCATTGGGTACAACCCCCTCCGACTGCGACAGTGAGATTGGTCAAAATGATCCGGCTCTTTTAGGGTTAATTGTAAACAGGAGTTCTTTTTTAATGCTTTAATAATGTATTGAAAATATATTAATATTCAAATATAAATGCTTTCTTGAAAAAGAAATATATTGAATTGTAAAATTTTGTAAATAGCAAGATTTGTGAAATTTGAATTAATCAAGCTTGTTTTCTTTTTTCTTTTTCATATTTTGCTGATGTCTGTTGGTATATTTCCTGATGTTTGTGATTTTAGGTAAGTTACATTTTCTTTTAAATATAAACGTTGCTTGAGAAACATTGACATAACGTCAGAAGAAACCTTGAGTCAAGAAACATAATCAAGCATTTTAAAAATCTTTTAGAAAAATGGTAACATTACAGACATCACATGTTTGAAATGACACGCATGTAGCGATTGATAAGGGGTTGGTTTTAATATGATAAATCACATGTTGTATTTAACTTGTAATTTTCATATTTGTAACTTGCATGAATGAAAGGACTGGCCACTGATCACTCGATACCTTGTTCCTTTAATTGGCGACAGAGAGATTTGTTGATTGCTGCCAGAAGAAATCGGAAACGTGTGTAAGTTCATGTGAAACATGTTTGTCATTTCACCTCAAGAAAAGGTTACACATCTATCTATCTTCCATTCAAGATGTAGATAGATAAAAGAAGAGAAGACATCGTGTGTATCCCATCATGCATTGCTTATGGGAAATTTTGTACAGGAAGTCATGTGAGTAGTTAGTGATGAAACATGTCCAAAATGCAAGATTACAACAATCAGCTTTGATTTATGGGCATTTCAACACTAACTGCTCACATAATTTCCCATACAAACAATCCCACGGGAAGCAATGCATGATGGGATACACACAATATCTTCTCTAGGATAAAAGCGGAGTGGAACTGACATTTGTGAATGTAAAAATAGATTCACGGGTCAGGGAGTTTATACTGTAAGGGGAGGAGTAGGTAGATCACATATTGATGAATGTAAAACACTGGTCGCAACATTCAAATGTGTTTAAAGCTGAAATGATTCTGAAGATTTAACCTTTTAATTCCTGTCCTTTGTTATTATCAATGTTTAATTTGTACATACATGTAGCGTCAATCAATCAATCAGGTATCAAAAGTCTTTGTGTTCTTGTGCGAGTATTATTCAGAAATGTTCTATAACAGCCGTAGGGAAAAATTTACTGCATATTCTGAAATTGGTTTTGCAGCAATTTTTTTTTTCAATTAGTCTGAAAGTTGTTCAATAATTTACATGTAGGACCGTACACAGAAAAATAACGGTCACCAAAATGTGACTCTACTTGTTATTGGCTCAACCAAACATGTACCGTCAGAACAAGATGATCATATACTTTGACCAACACCAAATAGGCGGGAATTATGAGGCTTTTCTTCATTCGCAAATAAACATAATCCCAGAGTCACACGTGCAACGTGCGCTGCGTCTCCTGCAGTTGTGCTGTGTCCGCTTAACTGTATCAATTCACGATGTTAAGAGGCCCGCCTATTTGGTGTTGATCAAAGTATATGAATCTTTTCTTGTACGAGTTCATGAATTGGATTCCTGCGGTAATAGATGGTAATTATGTTCTATTTATTTTCAAAATTGTGTAGCTATTGAAGTGCAGGAAAGTGCTAGAAAGGTCTTGTGATAAACCAGATTGAACTTTAAACGTGGTTTTTGTCAGCACCCCATGCCAAATTGCCAATTGATGCACCTTTTAGGCCGAAAAAAAAAATAAATTGTTTGTTTGCCCTCCAGAGGAAAAATCAAAATTTTGGGTCGGTCGGTCGGTTGATATATATATATATTTTTTTTACTCTTCATATTTATTTTAAAGAATGTTGTCATTCCATAGATTTTATCACAAATACCAAGCAATGCAGGGGGTAATCAGATAATAAGATTGTGGGTTATTATTTAGAGGAAATATGCAGTTTATACTACTAAATGTGACATTACACTGCTAAATTTTATGTTTTCCATTGAAAATATTGAGTTTTCATATTTTATATGTTTGAAGGAAAAAAAAAACTAAAATCACGACCCAAATTTTTGGGTCGGATGCGGAGGGCAAACAAACATTTTTTATTTAAGTCTCGGAGATATACAAACGAATCTAGTGCACAATATGCACACATCTTTCTTATTGATGTGTTCTACAAAGCTGTCTTCTTATTCGTTATCCAAACGGGTTTAGCAACACTTGCTAATGAAGTAAACCTGGATGATTTCTCAGAGGACATGATGGACTCATTTATTGACCTGATTAATTCCCATTAAGTAACGAGACACAAATCACAAAAAATCCTGTCAATTTGTTCAATTTTTATGCAGGATTTTGAAGCAAGGTTGTTTTTTCTTTTGAACCTCAAATATGCTTTCACTTCTTTTCAGTCCATTTTGAAGGATTTTCGAGTGTGATCTCTGTACTATGAATGCAGTTAGTAACGAGACACAAATCACAAAAAATCCTGTGAATTTGCTCAATTTTTATGCAGGTTTTTGAAACAAGGTTATTTTTTCTTTTGAACCTCAAATATGTTTTGACTTGTTTTCAGTCCATTTTGAAGGATTTTTAAGTGTCATCTCTGTACTATGAATGCAGTTATTTTCAATAAGAATCTATTTTGTTCATTTTGGAAATTTGAAATATACAGCAAATTTATGTTCTTAAAAGAGGGGGATGGAAGATGAATAGTAGAGACATCGACACACAATAAATTTTCTATAGTTACAAAAAATGAGAACATTTATCGAGCCATTTAATTGAATTTGGTAAAATTTGTTGATTTCAGAAAACAGGAGTGGCACCACTTTTCCGTGTTTTGATTCTCTATAATGGGTGCTAGAAAAAGGACAAAAGCAAAAATTGTCAATTTAGGCAATTCATAAATCTGTCATAACAAACTATCATAAAAAAGAACTATTTCATTTGAAATTCTGAAATTACTGGTGAAGTTTTACTTTTCCCTTCAACAGCTAGTTTGGTAAAATAGTGATTTTTCTTTCAAGGTCCATCTTGTAACTCCATTATGAAATCAAAAATTCAATATTTATATTTTAAGCTTAATTGTTCTTCCTAAAGCCCATAGTGCATCTAATTAATATGGAGTGACCATAAATAAACCAGGCCTTACGATTACCATAATGTCCCAAAAGAATATCAAATTACTTTTCATAAATATAATCATGCTCAGTTTCTTGACGAAAGCTCCCCAAATTACGGTGTCTCCGTCTACTTAGTCATGGCTTGTACTTACAAGGCATTATCTGTAAAACTAATGAATTTTTGACTCTAGTAAATCTCCTTAATGAGACCGTTGGAGTTCAATGAACCCCAAATTGCACACCATAAGGCCAAAAAAAAAATTCTTTGGTTGCCCTCCACAGCTTTTTTCAGATAGGGTCGGTCGGTCGTTTTTTTGTTTTTTTTTTAAATTTTTTTTTAATACTTTTCCACAGACTTCTAGGTCGATCGGCCGCTCCAGCCTTCACAACTTCCCCCACGACATCAAAATCAAAACAATCAAATACTTCTTGTAGTGATTTGGGACATCCTAAACATTTTATGGGTTGAATATCGAAAAAAGCAAAAAATATAACATTTTTTTTGTAGTTTTCGTTAAGTTTTACACAACTTTTTAGAAAAAAAATATTTTTCATTAAAAAAAAGTTTGGGTCGGGCTGAAAATTAGGGTCGGTCGGTGGAGGGCAACCAAACAATTTTTTTTTTGGCCTAAGTGAGTGTATTTAAGAGGCTTAGATCTTGCAACATTGGATTTCTTAAGAACACAATATAGAATCTGCGTATCTTCAATGGGATCCATTAAATTGTCAGCGAGGACTGCTTGAAATCACTTGTCTTTAAATAGACTTAACTTCTGTAAAGTCACCATCATCTTTCGCAGTTCCAACATTGCTTTGAAATATCATGCAAGTTCAGCTAATTTTTAAATTTCTTGTTTTTCTCACACTTACAAATAAACAGCTGAAAAGCTTTTTAAGACATTTACATTTCTCTAATCTAATATAACATTTTTGATTGTGGTATTAAATTGCACTAATTCTGTTTTGCAAAATTTAAGAATGCTTCTGCATAGTCCCAAGGCTTCAATTTTGAAAAATGCTGAAGAGCTATAAATTACTCTCCTGAAAGGTTCAAGGAGAGTTGTCAGGAGAGTGATTTGAGGTATACACCATTATATATTAGCTGGTTTTAGCAGTTTGAGGTGAGCTATTTAATATTGCTAAAAATGAAGGCCTGTAGTCCTGGTTTTCAAGTAATCTGTAAGTCAAAAGTAAAGTATCTGAATAATTAAATTTAGCTAGGTGCTTTTGAGCGTGATAAAATGTGCAATTATGTTGTCTTTTTATTACTTTTTATGGAACTAATGAAAATTAAATTTTGTCGTAAAGTAATTCTTTTACAAACAATGTGTTTTCAAAAAGTATTTTAGATGTTTTGACTAATTGAATGAATATTTAAAAAGTGAATCAATATGAACACTTGAATTTATATTATGTATTAAATATTTCTTATATGAATGCATTAAGTCTAATATGTGACCCGCCACATGTAAGGTTACAATTTTATAACCTACAACAAAATATAGATTTTTGTATAACTTAAGGATAGCTGAAATAGGCTTTTAAAAGAAACAGTGCTCTAGAAAACTTCACATACAAATTTGAAGTTACAATTAAAAATGAAATATATTTCCTTTTAAATTTTCAAGTTTGATTTGCCTGTATCTCAACACTGCTTGTTTGCAACATTGTTTCTTTCACACATTGTAATCCTTCAGGAGAAGCTACTTTGAACAAATTTCTTTTACTTTTTTGTTTTGTGTAATCTTTCTCTGATAATGTTTTTATTATTTTGAATGTTGACCTGGAGTAGGTTCATCTTGCTCATTTTGATTGTACCTACAAATTACCTACAAATTAATGCAATTTAAGAAAAACTTCAATTCACCAAAAAAAAAAATAAAGATATAACCTTGTTTGCTACATTCTCCAATGACAATTTTGCATGCCTGATTGTTGAAATTTTAAAATGTTAAAATTTGTAGAAAAGCATTCTAATAAGATAAAAGCAATAACCCACTTATAGCGATACTTCTGTCCATCTATCATGTTACCCACTTTACAAGTTGTAATATAACATCTTCATTAAATTTGAAACATGTTTGAAATATTGAAGATGATCACCTAGCTCATACAGCATCTTGTAACCGATGCCAGTTGGAAAAATAGGTTTCCTCAAGAAATCCATCTCTTAAAGGGGCATAGGACACAATTTTTAAATTTTGTTTGTGGATGATTTACACTTCCTATGTTAGAAAATAACAGTCAATTACCAGATATCGAGAAAATTTTGATCCAAACCTTCAAAAAAAAATCAAAAAATTGAATTTTATTTTATTTGTTGATTTTGGGTAAAATTTAATTTGTTGATTTTGGGTATGAGGCTATTCCCTAAACATATTTATTGATGCTATACAATGAGAAAGAGACAAAGAAAACATTCCATTCACATCATAAATTGCAGAAAAATCTAAAGAAATTTTAAATTTTCATTAGATCTCCTGAAAAGGCCAATTCTAGAAATTCAACTATAGAGGGCAGTATTTTTCGTTGTCGACAATGATAATTAAAAATAAGAGAATATCTAAATATGTTGATAAAGGTTTTAATTTGACAATGGAACTTTGCATGCTGTCGTTATTACCACTAATACTTCAAATGATGCAAAAATCTCAAAATGTTTGGGGAAAAGTTTGGGAATGATGCTGAACTTGTCCAATGCCCCTTTAATATCTTAATATTGTAGGTGTGTTAGGTGTTTTATACAGGGCATCCAAAGATATGAGTCATCCGAACAAGGCTTCAAAGTAGGTTACATTTATTGACACAAATATCACCTTTTATTGATGTGATGCTTTTAGTCCATTTTTGCTCAAAAAGGAAAAGATTTTTAAAAGCTATGATCAAATAAAATTACACTCAAACTGGGAAGAAAAGCCATGTGTTCTTGACGATGACTATATACTGAAATGGTTGAATCTAATTTTAAAATTTTGGCTCCTTGCCAAGTTAGACCCATTCATAAAATGCAATTTGTGTAATGTATCTCATTTTGGTATGAGGGAGAGATAGCTTGATTGTTCAAATATTTTGTGTCATCTAGGTAAAATAGTCATCACAACCAACAGGGATCTTTACCTGGTGCATTTATAAACAAAAAAGGCACATTTAGATGAGCAGCGTTGGCAAAGAGCGTGTCCACGAATTAATCATGAGAGTTTCCCAATGGGAATGAATCTTGGGAGGATCGCGGTAAAGGTGCAAGACTAGATAGCGTGGGTTTAGTCACTGATGGGACATTTCTTACCAGGGGGGACCGCTCTGGATTGCAATTGATACTCGTGCTCATCATAAAAAATGGCATAAAGGGTCTGATTTTGACCCACCAGTGGCGTTTACGCCATTTGGGTGTGATTTACATCATCTTGCCCCATTTAGGGGTGTATTTTTCACTCAACAATTACGCCATTAAGTGTCCAATTATGAGGCGCTCTGACAAGCATGAGTACCACTTTAATATCCGAATGGTCCCCCCGGTATTTCGTAGCCATTTAACTGCTGGCTAATTGCATGATTATCAGATGTTGAATTTAAGTGATGTTTCTGTAACGTCTGTAGTTGTTTTCATGAATTAAGGATGAGGTTTAAATGAAAAATTCCAGTAAAGAATGAGAGATTTGAATGAAAGATTGATAGTCACCTAGAACACCTTGGTGATAGGAATGCAGGGAAGTTGAATAATTCAAACCGATTGTCCACAACAAGGTTTAGGAGAGAACGGAATTGCATTCTATTCCTACTCTCAGAATCGATAATGAAAGATTATGGGATAGAGATCTTTGATGATCGTAATCTTTAATTACCTGCTTACTAACCAATTAAAAAAAATATTAAAAAAAAAAAGGAATAGGAATTGATGATACCTTGAGAATTTCAAACATTTCTGTTATTGTCAACTAACATGCTAAAATTATTATTACTTAAGATATTTTTTAATATTTAAGCTATGGAATTCCTTATACCTTGGCTAAATTTAGGTATAGTTTTTCATTTTCATATTCAAATGGAATTATAGACTTAAGCACTTGTACTTTTTAGGAGAGGTTTCTTGGATGACTTAGAGTAGAGTAAATGTGATGTGATGACTCACCCCAAAAAAGGGGGACTTTGCGACAGAACAATTTTCGAGAAACTGATGAAAATAGACTGCAAAAAATAAAGAAAATAATTAGAATTTCCAGCAGATTTTCTGTTATAAAATTTGATCCCCTTTACCAATTTCAACAAGTAAGGTGCCATTTTAAAGCTTAGAAAATGCTGTAACAGATGAAATGATAAAATCAAAATTGATATCATCTGCAAAGTTCCCCCTTTCGGGATGAGCCATCACATATTTGGTCATTCTTACATTGTTGTCCACAAGTTTCGCTTGATGGGTTACTTTAGTGAAAAGAATACCAGCATAATTAATTCATTTGATCAGGAGTTTATATATGAACATTTCAGTGAAATACTGAAAGTTGTATAGAGTATGTCCCAATGTTGTTTTTCATTCAAAGCCAATCTAAATGTGCACGTGAATTGTGTGGCAATAAGCAATCGAAATCAACAAAATAAATCACACACTATCGATATGTGCGTAAGTTGGTGCATCGATACGCAGAACAGCTTAACAACAAGCGTCGGCAATAAAAAAAAAACCACGAATGAGTGAGAAACAACGTTGAGATAAATTATAGTGGGCTTGAACTTTGAAACTGCTAATTTGAAATCGTTCACCATCGCATTACTCCACAAGTCATAGTGCTGTGAAGAACGGAAGGTATGATGATATTCCAACAACAATATGTACTTTGGAAATGCTTTAAACTAATTTAGTTGCTACTATGTATGCAATCCACTATCGCCTCATGGACAAAGCTGGCACATTTATATTGATATAGTAAAGAAGTCTTACTCTACATGGTGTGTGTCTAAGTTGCTTAATACAATATACTCTGTAGAGAAACTGCACAGGGGACTATAGGGGAGCCACCTATATGCATGTGCCTAGATAACCATGCCATGTTCCAAGGGGTCTAAATGTGAGGCAAGAAATGGGTGGAATGATATCCTATCTGATGTGTACGTACCATACCTGTAATAATACCATATCTTAGACCAGACATGTTCAAATGGATACCTTATCAGAGGCCCTACCTGTTCAAACCATACCCTATTTGAAACTGTGACACTCTTTTGGGAGGTTTCCCCCACTATTTACATACCCAATTCATCTGATGTAACAATTCTTCTGATTTGTAACCCTATCGGAGATAAAACAAGCACAATTTTATAGCCTCTGTGCAACTTGTCAAGACCCAAGTTGAATTTGATAATTTTTCAAGTCTCAGAAAGTATTAGGTTGATCCAATCAAAAACTTGACCCTAGCCAAGATAACCCTAAAACGTAACCATAAAATTATTGATGATTGATGATTACCCAACCAGAATACTCACACCACACCCCAACTTCAAGTAACTGGAGAGTTAATGAAATATATACAGTAAAGTGTTTATCAGGGTCCCTGGATGGGAGACTGAAAACCAGGCCGGTTTTGATGGAAACAGTCAACATACTTGCATCCACTTTTAAAGGATGAATAATCAAACTGTCTTCATTAAGATAATATTTTCTGGGCTAAGTTATTTAGATGAATTGAATTCTTACAAGAAGCCTTTTTAAAAGAAATGTACCTAGAAGCTAAATTTTACTCTGCAAATAGCTTCCTATTAAATCATGCAAATAGTCTTCACTTTGATTCCTATGCCATGTGATCATAGCAGTTTCATTCATAAAAACATGTCCCAGGTTGATTAAAGAGGAGATCAAAATAATTGTTTTTATAGAATTTTTGCATAAATAAGTGATTTTTTAAAAGCTTCAAAAGTAGGTTACTTGTCACTAAGTGCAGAAACTTCAATCTAAAGTATAAATGAAACTCATTACGAATTCCGAATTTATAGCGATCAAAATTCAAGTTGATGGAATATTTCAGCTGATCAGTATGAAATTTAAAGCCGTGAATCCAGAGATGTAATGCAATGCTGCACAAGTCATTGAGGCGTGGGATTCTCATCAAAGTCAAGTTTGAAATTTGAGATTTGCATCAAGATCAACGATGATGAGTTTGAATCATAGAGAGGAGGATGAATTTAGATGTGGTGTGTAATAGTAGAAAAGTGCTCGAAGGAAATGGGTGTGTTTTATGAGTGACCAGGTACAAATCGGTGGGATGGTAGAACTGTAAATTGGTCACAAGGCATGACTTACTCATCAAGATTTCGGGCTGGAATTTACACCTTTATCTCATAAATGCTGTTTAAGATTTTTGCTTGAGGAGTTTTGTGAAATTAAAAGCTTGATTTGGTCAGTATTTCAATATAGGACAAGGAGCTGTACACTGTGGACTTGTTTAGCCAGCTATGCATCTGGAATTATGGATATGGAAAGCCAAGTCTCAGAAATGGGAATGGAGCTATAAATGGTTGACTTATTTTAGTTGCAGATTTTTGTGTTGGAACAGTCAACAACTTGCTTAAATAGAGGAAGAGGGATAGAGTCTATTCCTTTTCCCACTATTTTTGGAGTGAGATATCAACCTTTCAAGTAATTTATCCTTTTTGAAGTGGAATATTACTGTGAGTGTGTTTAAAACTGTGGTGTATGCCGTATGAATCACAATATTTATTGAATATTGGATTAAATATTGGATGGACTGTACGTTTACGGATGCTGTTGAATCTATAGCTTCAAATGCCAACCATTTCCATACGTTTGACCTGTCGGCTGCTATTATTCATTACAAAAAATACATTTTAATGAAGAATTTTCTGTTGCAAAAAGCTTCAAACAAAATTTTGCTGAAGATTTGTTGCGAACATAAAAAAAACCTCTTCAAAATACTGCTATAACTTTGGATGTGCAATATTTCACTTTCTGTTTTTATTGTGAGATTTTATGTCTTCATCAGTTGTGGATGCAAAATTCAGACACATAAAAACAATTTATTTTGCATTTTTTTTTCACCTGTTGGAAGTAGAAATTGTCCAATTTGATGTTGGATTTTCACCTGCACATCTGGTGTGCTGTAATATTACTCAACCTGCTGATATGTACCTCTCAACTGGATTTGCTACCTGTAGTGCGTCGGTTTGCAAAGATTGATTTCCGTAAATTAGGAACCTGTCGGGCGCAGTTAGCGGCAGCATGTGTACTTTGCGGGTTTTGCGTGTACGACAATTGAGCGAAATGGGGCCGAGTAACAGTATGCCAATTAGGTAAGTGGTTTTGGTTACACAGTAGGGTGCATTACTGCGATGTGTGTGGAAATGTCTGTTTGATTTGGGGTGCTGTGATACTTTGCAAATATAAGCTTGGTTGTAAATCTACTAACTCTACCATGAGGTAGTATGTCTTCAATTTCAAACTGTAGTGTGTCTGATTTTACAGTTCTTTGTGCTGATTTTAAGTACCCCCTGTTCTTTATAGTTTTGGGCTCTGAACCTATTATAGATATCATTCCCATTTTTACAAGGAAATATCAACCTTAGCTGATGTGCTAATTTCTATAGCAATGTTTGATTTTGTCTTAGACTGATAGGGTTAGGATATACTTAGGAGCTACCAAATATTTTGTGCAGCAAGTCTTTGTTATTACATTAATTCCAATGCATTTTCTAATCAATAACGGATGCTTGGTGATTTGACATCAAATAAAGTACAAAGTGTGCTGTATTGGTTTTTCATCACCAAGCCTCCGTTATTATTAGAAAATACATTGGAATCATGTATCAGATTATAAGATAACAAAGAGTTGTTGCACCAAATATTTGGTAGCTCATAAGAACAATAGACTGACCCATAAGATATAAACAAATCCTTTTGATTAGAAAATGAGAAAAATATAAACCTACCCCAGGGGTATTAATGTCATTTTATTTCTATATTTATATTATGTAATCATAAGATGTGCTATTTTCATGCCTTTAAAGCCCCAGTGAGGGAAAGGGGAAAAAATAACTAAGGTATGTGTCACCTATTTGATGTTCTAAATTTGGGAGTCTTCTTAGAATGTGGGTATCTATTCCCGGATATCCATTCCATGTTGTGGCTGATCTTGGTCAAATAAAACATTGAGAACCAAAATAAATACCTGTGATTTGTACAAAGTTATCTTCCGCTACCAGACAGAAGTGATACCAGTCCAAATATACAGCATACAATACATTTTGCCATGTTGTAGCCCGTAGTAACTCCAGCAGGTAGCCAAGCACCCATAGTGTCTGTATGTAATTGTTTATTTATATGCCTAGATCAATGTCAATGACCCCTGTGTTCACTTCTATCAAGCGACATTTTTTCGGTGCTTGCAACTATTTGTAATAGCTTTAATAGTATAGTTATAGTGAAGTTATTGAGGGACTATTTGCAAAGTCTCAGTAGTTATCGGGAGTTCAAATACATTTCACTCAAATTTTGCATATGGATATGCTTCTCCAGTTTAGA
>JXSR01S059280.1:53503-72890 GCA_000969725.1 Ophiothrix spiculata | reverse complement strand
CCTTGGCCAAAAGCTAGGCAACTTTTGTCTTTGCCCTTCCATCTCTTTTCGTCCGCTTTTTTTCCTTTCCTATTTTTTCTTTCCTTTCCTTTTCCTTTCTTTTCTTCTCCTTCTTCTTTTTTTTTGGGAGGGGGGGGGGCCTGGGCCCCTCGGGCCCCCCCTATGGATCCGCCATTGGATCTTACAATCATTGTTTTGATCTTATATAGATTTTTTTACATTTTTAGTGATAGCAATGTTCAAATAAACCACACAGACTCAAAATATGTATAGAATGTGAATCCTAAAAATGCAACAATTATTTGCATTATACTTTCTAAAATGAAGCTAACATTCATGATAAAGGTGGCTGTCCTCTGTGGTTTAGCATTATCAATAATGTGATTGTCATGAATAAATGCGATTGGCCTTCTGTATTGATCAGTTCTGTGAAATAGTTCGCTAATTATTTGGAGAGGTCAATGACACATAGCATTAACAGACTTCTTTCTCTTAACTCTCTTTTAATTGTTTCAAATATAAATTGTCTTTAATTTTTGATATTTATCAGTTCATGTGATAATAAATATCAACAAAGTTGAAATAAGATTTGAATTGTAATATATTTTTCAGGCCAGTTCGCTGTGGCATTGCCATTATGTGTGTCACGTCTTATTTGATATAGTGCCCTCGTGCAAGTTTGTATCTGTTGATAATAGTAGAGGGCAGTATCACTTGTGATCAAGTAGTGGAAGTTCATGAATTGAAGACCGAGGCATTGCTTTACTGATTTGTCAAATATTATGAACTATCCCTTACTGGCATGGCGTGCCCAGGATTTTTCCTTGTGGGGGGGACTAAAGGGGATTTGCCGATTTTGAGGGGGCTGAGTGGTGAAAATCATTAAAAGAGGCTTATTTTACATGATTTTTACAATCTTGCGGGGTGCTTCAGCCCCCAAAGCCACCTCCCCGGGCACGCCAATACTTATGTATGAAAATGAGTTGTCTTGCAGAACTTATCCACCAATTTTTTTAATTTTCTGGGCATTTTTAGCATAATTCCAACATACAAACACCTGTTCTTGTTGTCTTGGTCATGTAACAAAGTCTATTGATAGTGAACGTTGGTGCTAAAACCCAGGAAATCTGGTGATCATGGTAGGTGTCTAGCAGCCATGTCCAATCACATCAGCTATGACTAATTATCATAATCTTCTTCAAGCAAATCGATAGCTCGACCAGATTTGCTGGTACTCCATACCTAGACTTTCTGAAGCACTTTTGTAAGGCTTGAAAGACCCAATCAATCAAAAGTATATCAATCTGCAGAAAAAAAAAACTAATGTAAATTATTGTGATTAACTCAAGTTAATTTTATGATTAGGGGACGGTGGGGCTAGTTGGCCCCCTTTTCATTGAAACGCCCCTGAATCGGACATGATAAAGTCTAGAAGATTTTCCTGTTTACACAAGATAGATATACACCCGAACTATGTGTTACGTAAACATTAAGACTCTGCGGCTTATCGTATTTAAATAATAGAGAAAATAAAAAATGTTGTCAATAGGGCCAACTTACCCTGCATGCGGGGCAAGTTGACCCATTTACACTTAAAGAGTCGTACTCATTTTACCGTGACACGTTTCATACATTATGTTTTTTAAAAGGGACTGGCCTAGATTCTTCCCACTAATTTTTTACCTGCATATATTTTACTTGAATCGATAGAACATGTTTATAATAATATAACCTGCAAGTGGTTTTCCATGATTTTGAGGAACATTGGAGAAAATATCAATTCTTTACCTACTTAAATTTTTGTCGCCGGTGACAAAAAGTGGTGTGAAAACAGTGTTTCTAGTTTGAAAACTGATAAAAATCTTGTTTCTACACTTGTGATGGCCAAACAAATTATCTTTGATGAAATTATTTCTCTTTTAATATGTTTTAAATTACATCCATGAGCTTTGTTTGATCTTTTATCTGGTAAATCCATCCGAGGTACAAAAGTTAGGATTTAGGAAACACACTACCATCAAAGAATGATATGTTGCAAATTAATTCTCTCTCAATTTGAGCCATTTGTGTGTAAATTTTTGCACTTTTTTGGATTTTACTATACTTTTAAGCTTTGTTTAGAGCATTTCCATAAATATTTAAGTCTAGGTGGAATCTAGGCTAGTCCCTTTAAGTGAAGCACAGGAATGTTCTGCATAAAAAAATGTTCTTTTAGGATGAAATGCCATAATAAATTAATACAATATTGATCTTTTAAAAAGATACGTTAATCAATCTTGTGAAAGACTTCTTGCGTCTTGTTATATGTGGATCATCAAATCGAAAGGTACCTTAATACCGGCATAGTACATTACGAGATACGGGCCATTGAAGCTAATCATAGTCAAAAATCACGTCCAAGGTCGAATTTCTAATTTCATCAGAAAGGTTATCATTGAAGTGTATTCTATCATATTAATCAGGTTCCAACATCCAAAACATAAGAATAAAAACCAAGCTAAAAATCCTCTCTCCATTCAAGATTAACTAAGTACAAAAATTTTAAACTCGATTTTATCAGAACTATAGTTTTCCGAATCAGCACGATGCCTTTTACCAATTTGGGTGTAACTTCGCAACCGAACATCCAATAACCAAAAGCAAGGTGTCATTTTAAAGCTTAAAATATAATCTTTCAGATGAGGCCAAAAAAACGATTTTGATTTTGCCGACCTTAAGGTACCTTTCGATATGACGGGTCACATATACGCATCTATTTACTTCTTTAGAATAAAAATCGTGTTGAAACGTCATAAATGTTATTGTGCTCGAGTCTGAGTAGGTTATTATACCATCTTGGGCAAATTCGCCATAGGGCCAACTTGCCCCGTGTGGTAGTGGGCGAACCCGCCCCATAGTCCCAGCTTTGACTTATCCTTGTGGTATACCAACAAAACAAGGAATAAAGAGGATTTTGATCTCATGATATGTTGGACATGTACCATACCTCGTAATCAATAATAATAACTTGAACCAGCGAAGTAATATTTTGACACTAGTACAAAATTACTTTTGCTCAAAAAGATTACTAAGCTAACTCAAAAACTTGTTTATTGATAACTCACACAAAGAGCTGAGTTCGGTCTTGTAAATTTTATGGTAAATTTGATGCTTTATGCATAACCAAAAACCACCAGTTACATAATTCTCCCAAGGTTACGTGAGCAGAAACACGAGGTGGGCCAACCTGCCCCGAGGGCCAACTTTCCCCACCCACCCATACACCCTGTCAGTCAAAATCCCCGCTAATATGAAACTTTCCACATCTTTAATGGTAAATGCTTACCCAAACAGCTCCTGAACCCTAACCCTAAAACCTTAACCCTTTGAACCCTGGCCTGACTTAAACCTTCCAAGATTTCAGGGTTCAAACTATGGGCTCAGGCTGACGGTGAGACTGACAAGACGAGACATAAAGAAGTCAAACTTTGATCTGAGTCATAGGCTACTTTTACTTTATGTCTATTTGAAAACCGTGCATGTAGGCCTAAACAAGAAAAGAAAAACCGCTATGTAATGTCTTGTACCTGTTGTCAGAATGAATATCGCCTCATAGTAAATGGCAGATGACATGATCATAAATATGGGCTTTTACCTCTGTTATTTTTCAGTCAAAATGAACTGAATCATACAATACCGAAGACGTCATTGTGGTCATTTATTTATCAGGCATAGAGATAAGATAATCTCAAAGCTTACATCTAGATTTGAAGCTGTAATTTTGGGTGGGATTTGTCCACCCATTATGTGTAAGCATGGTGACGTTGCTGTTAGTTGTCTGGGTGTTTTCAACGACAACACAGCTGAAGATGGTCATGATTTAGTGACGAAGAAGGGAAAATATTAACACTTGTTTGTCTCTACATAATACATCTTTTAATCTTTCTTCACATTGTAGGACTATAGTTTACAAAATCATTAACAGGTTTCATCTGAGAAGCAGTTGCTTATGACTGCAGGATAACAATTTGGTTTATATATTGTAAAAATTACAAAAATTGTTTAGACTCATAAATGCAATTATCAATGCAAGCTGGACACATGATTTACTAATGAGGTGCACCATTAGATTTTCCAGGCGGGAGGAACAGGAAGTTTTTCGAACAAAATTCTCCCTCCATAGGCAGAAAAAAACCATATTAGAATAGGGGACAAACAATAATTACTAGGGAATAAATTGCTCACTAACCAAACGAGAATGACAGCTTTTAAAAATGATAACAATACTGGGCAAAATTGTGTTTTTTTACAGGACTGTGTTACAGTTGTATATAAAAATGCCATTTTATTAATCTGATCAAGTTATACCTGGAAAAAGATATAAATCTCTGGACAAAAGATATGCAAATATGTCAATGGCAATAAAGTTGACCACTGGTATTGTTTCAGCTTGTGTTCATCAAACTCAGCCATTGTTTCTTATCCAAACATTTTTTGTCTTTGTGGATTGGTACCAGATTGTGGGACCAATTGTGTACAAATGTTTTCCCATTGAAAATTAACAGGTGGTGCATTAATAACATGTCTTGACCAGCTAATTTTAAGTCTCCTTCAATTTGAAACCATTAAATCTTTCACTCTAGAATTCATTTTTCACAATCCGTCCTATTTTGACAGAAAGCCGCTCAGGGCGGCTCACAGCCCCCTCACTTTATGATAGCATATGATAACTGTAGAGTGCAAGGATTATTCTTTTTGCTTATATAAATGATGGCGCTAGATACCTGTTCAATTGGTGGCACTAGATACCTCTTTGTTTCAACTGCTTGCTGGCATCTTCTTGACTAATTTCGCCTTGTATGTTTTATTTTTTTAGAGCTATTTGAAAAAATTACGTCGAAGTAGAAATTCCTTTTGATAGCTGCTGGAGTGAGAATTAAGGCTAAGGGTATCAGGTATTGAATTATATTCAGGGTTAGGGGATAAAGTTATAATAAGTTTATCCTACACACAATCCCTTATTAATTTGTCTCTTTTAAATGGATGTTTATTGATATACCTTTTAAGACCAATACAATGTAGAACAGTTACTCAAACATGTTTTTCTCTATTGGCCAAACAGCAAATACTTCTTAATGCAACATTCACACTTTCATTAGTCAACTTTTAAGTACTTTGCTCAAACATAACAAAGGGTGATTGGTCCATGTTTATACAATGAGTAAACTCCATAAAGTTTACTTTGGCCTTAGTATTAGGGTGTAAGTCTACGAGAGGTTATTTTGACTTGGTTATTTATGTGTCTCCATCTGCTCGGATATGCTTGTACAGCTTGAAGATTTTTTTCGTACTACTGTTCTTTTATACTGTCACTGATGTAAGTCAAATATGTCAATTTGTTCATAATTGGAGATAAAACCACAAAATATGTAGTGTCCATTTAATTCAGGCTGTCAGTCATTTTTTGCAATATATACATTCTGATTGCTTTGTATACAGTAGATTGCATGTGTATAAATAATGGCGCCATTGCAAAGTATTGGTACCAGCAAAAAACACCAGATTAAATTTTTTTGTGTGGTCATATGACAGGGATTTATTTTATTATGAGTTATTTGATATTCTTATGAACTGGAAATACGACATCATGTGAATGGTAGTATGATATTGGCATATTACAAATTGGCATATATCAGTGCAGGTAAAGTTTTGTAATGTAAGTTTTAACCAAGGAAATATAAAACTGGAATCAGTACTCACTGCCATTTTGATTTGACCGCCATGTAAATCATCATGGATAGCGGCCATCTTGGATTGCCACTCATGGAGGGCGAGTTATTGTACATCCGTCATTTTACAGCTTCGTCTGCCAATCTTCGAGAGTCTTCTAAACGGATTTGCATGAAATTGGCATACCTTGATTGGGGCAAGTTGCAATTGATGCTGTTTAAATGCAGACATGGTTTACGCGTGAAACAATTGCACACGCTTTATTAATATGCGGCAAGTGAAGATTTACGCAATGTGCCTGGAAATTGGGCCAATCGCCAAACATATCCGTAGGCACAATTATTCTGCTCCGCAATCGACATCAAGATGGCGGCCGATATCGATATTTTAAAGATTTTGAAATCTAAATTAATCTAGCATCTATTTTCTTTTTCTCTTTTCATATTTTGTTGCTGTCTGTTGGTTGGAATACTTTTTCCTGTTGGTAAAATTAGGTAAGTACATTTCTGACAATTCTTACATAAGTTACATGCGCCAAGAAATATGTGACAACCTCATAAGCATGTTTCATGTTCAGTTTTTGTCTAATTGTTAACTTTTTTAAGTTTCACACATTAGTCTTCCTTGTTGTTCTAAATTTAGAATACGGTGGAGCTCGTAATTACAGATGAAATACGAATCGAGAAATCTGATTACAAGAAATGCGCAAGAAGGTCACTGATAATTGAAAAGTAGAGCCAAACCATAATAAAAACACCCAAATAGCAGATCTTCCAAAACTAACATGACCTAATTTTTCATCTTGTTCATGGTAAATTTTTTACCCGTATCCGTGAATATGTTACCGTCCATCTCAAACCAGCCGTAAATGCAGCCACTTGTCATTTTCACTATTGTAATTGTAAAGTCCATGTTATAAGGATTGAAATGACACATCAATGAACTTCACTCGATTTCCTAAAGTTAAGTTATAGTCCGCCTAAATTGTCAGGGAGTAAAATGAATAACTGAGATAAACGTGTTCAAAGATCAGTAAGCCCTGTATTTTCTATTGATTGTCCTCAAAATATAGGCCTAGAGATAATATATCATATTTTCTTGAAAAGAAATTTTGATTTTTTGAAGTAGGCCTACCGGTAAGTAAAAGAATTGTGAATCTGTCAAAAATCAATTTCGGCAAATTACAACCTAGACATGTATTTTCCAGTGCTGATATTTTCACCTGCAGCGCAAAATGAAGTTTGCTGCATTTACGGCTCGTTTGAGTCGGACGGTCACAAATTGAAGATGAAGAAAATCAAGAGTTGTTAATTTCATGATCACAAACGTGAGAAGAGTACATGTGAGTGAAGAACACGTTGAATTTACATGTGATTTTGAAACGTAATTCAAAATGCTACATTTAGAACATGTAATTCAAATAATTTATTTGCATGATGCTTGTGCTGAGTGTTTATTTGCCATGTGTCTCAACATGAGTGATATTTCAATAATGAGAATATCTGAAATGTAGGTTTTGTAAACATCATAAATGTTTGGCATTATTCTTGAAATACTGCAAAACATGTATCTTTTGCAGGGAATTTAAAGGTGTAATTCTTGATTTTGATATGACAAAAACCTCACCTGTTTTCTAGCTAAATAAGAAGAAGAGTTCATTATAAATATATACTGAAAATTTCACTTGATTCCGATCATTCGTTTCCAAGTTACAAGATTTTCAAAATCATAGGCTACTCAGTGTTGTAATTACTGTCGGGGCAAAAATGCAAGCACATATGAAAAACATGGTTTTGGGATCACAACATATACCAGTTGACGATTCGTACAAGCTAAAAAACTTAATTTTGATTGAGGTAACCTTGAGGTCGAAAACTGGATCATGAATTGCCCCTTTAATTTTTGGTAAAGTTTGATGAGGAATTCAAATTTGCCAATCAGAAATGTTGTTATTCCTGACCAAGTTCAACATTAAAGTGATTTGCAACATTCAATTTCACACATATGTTTTCATTTAAGCTTAATGCTAGTATGGTCTTCCTTGAAAGCTTACACAGGGACATTTTTGAACCAAATGGGATGTGTTTTGTGTCAAAATGGTCCATAGGGCCGGGATGTCAAGTTTTTTTGGAAGGCGCATAGGGGAAATGTTGATTATAGTTTAGAAGTTGAATAACATGTTTTGATGGGCCATTTAAAGGTAATATGTGACCCGTCATATCGAAAGGTACCTTAATACCGGCATAGTAAATTACGAGATACAGGCCATTGAAGCTGAGCATAGTCAAAGATCACGTCCAAGGTCGAATTTCTAATTTCATCAGAAACGTTATCTTGAAGTGTATTCTATCATATTAATCAGGTTCCAACATCCAAAACATAAGACAACTGTTTTAAAAACCGAGATAAAAATCCTTTCTCCATTTACGTTTAACCAGTACAGAAACTTTAAACTTCGATTTTCTCAGAACTTTAGTTTTTGGAATCAGCCCGATACCTTTTACCAATTTGGATGTAACTTTGTAATCGAACATCCAATAACCAAAAGCAAGGTGTCATTTTAAAGCTTAAAATATAATCTTTCAGATGAGACCAAAAAATCAATTTTCATTTTGCCGACCTTAAGGTACCTTTCGATATGACGGGTCACATATGATATTTGATTAACAGTGATTTAGTATAAAGTGTGATAATGATTTTGGCATTCATCGGGATTGCACGACTAGCTACTGGGTTTGTTTAGTCGACTTGTTGGCATCAAATAGTTGAGACTAGACTGGTCGGACTAACTATCTTGCATGTGCGTCAACATTTTATTATAAATTAACAGGATGATTCAACAAAATTTCAAGTTGCTATTTTGTCAACAAGCAGTTTCTACTTTTGCTTGCCTGTATAGGTGTTGAATTTGGGTCATATTTTGAGACAAAAAACTTATTTTGATCTTGAGTTTTTTATCAGCTCACCTGTCTATGATAGATTGTACCCCAGATATTAATCAACGACATATCATACCAACCCTCCAATGAACCATGTTTCTATTGGAATGCACACTGGTGAAAAGGAATATTGAAAAAAGATTGGGAAGGGGGAGGTGGCTTGTAATTGACAAGGGGTATCACCTGCGAACATGGATCACCCCTAATAAAGATTTATTCCCGACTTCACGATTTGCTACCCCAAAGAAGGTGCTATTGATTTAAGGATTTATTTTATTTACGGGATCAGTTTATCTTTTCCATCACCATATTTGATACTGCTGTTTTTGTTGGAAATTTTACCGACATGTTTATTCACAATGTTCCAGTAAGATGACTTTGAACACAATGCAATGTATATTTTTAATAATGATAATTTCATGATCTCAGTTCCATGATCAATAACCAAAAGTAGGTGGCAATCAAAACATTTAATGGCAAGTTACTTCATCTCCAGAAGAAAACTTCTATCACTTACTTGCATTTTTTGTTTAGTGTTATATTAAAAGCTCATTGAAAGTATCCAATCAAGCCAAAAAGGATGTCAGAATAACTTTTACAATTGTAAGAAATAATAATTTCACTTGTTTTCTCACCAAAATGTCATATTAAAAGTTTCCCCTGGCCGTAATGTTTAAATTTGTTTCTGAATGTCTGACATGATATGGACCTTGATACGCAATGTCATTTTCCCTCAAAATTACAATCGCAGCTACTGCCTCCAAGTCTCGCATTTTATCTAATCGTTTTTATAATAACAGGTTAATACCAAAGCCTTTGATTTTTTGTTTTATTTTAGAGATGACACTGACAAGTAAAACCAGGAAAGTTGAGACTCCTTAAACTAAATTTCATAATTGCTTAATAATTGTTTATTTTTCTTTCTCCAAATCGATCACCTGTTTTGTTTTCAATGAAAATAATTGACCAATGATATCTTTGAGCCACAAATGATTGTAAAATTAGTTTAATGGGTTAAACTCAGTTTTAAAAGGCTAATGTTTGGGATGCATATCAACCTGGGTTACTTCATCCGATGATCACACATCGGACCAGATTGAAATTTGTGCTCCATTTTTAAAATGCTGTAACTCCTTTTCAAAAACAAAATATAGCATATCTAGGTAAAAAAACCCCATCCTTTTCACATGAATTGTTGGTCATAGATGATACCCCCATTCAAAGATGAGTGCCCCCTCCCGGGGAAATAGCAGGTGACATGTATTTGCACCTGCCGCCTTGCCTTTTGTTTGTGTGCAGCAATGTTTTCACTGAACTGAACCCAAGTTCAGAAGTGAGTTTGTGTACATTTGATATTGACCAAACCATTTAATCAATGGATGCAGATTGGAGATCGGAAATGGGTCATTTGTCTTTATAGTGACCAGTACCTGGTTGAGCTGGTCATCTGGAAAGTTTAATCAGAGCCTTGGGCCATACAGAAATTAACTTGACCAATGAAATTGACCATTGGATTTACAGGACTGTGTAGTATTTTCATCTAGCTCTGTTTGTCAGATTGATGAAACCAAATTGCCCTTCTTTCTTGGACTCTCCGACTGTACTTGTATGTCAGTGGATTTATGAAAAGTATTTTGTAATTTATTCATTTTGAGGACTAGTTCATGGATATATGGATTAAAACCAAGGCTCCAATGGTATATGCAGTGTCTTCTAGCTGAACTTTGATTAAACCTGGCTTCATTTGACTCTTCTAGATATTTTCTTGTGGTTGGCGCAACACTTTTTGATGGAATCCAGGATTATACTCTTGACAACATGGAGAATGTAGGCCTATATATTTGAACTCTGTACACAGTTAATATGTGTTCAGTAAATAAAATTGACCATTGGCTGCATATCTGTTGTGGATAGCTAGCTTTGATGTTATCCAGGGCGCTAACCTGATGAGGACACAGGGATAATATTACAGTGGAAGTAAACTTGAACATGGAGTACATCTGTTTGAGTCATTAGTAGAGGTGATTACACATGCAGGAGTACTACTGATGGTGCAAGTGTACTAAATTTGCACTAGTGCAAAGTACACTTTTGTGGAGGATATTTCTTGTTTGATTCTTGGATATGTGTGTATATTCAAATAGTGCGGAGTAAGTCGGAACTGTGAGCAGAATTTGGATATGTGCCTTGATCTGCAAATTTATCTCTGCTTCTTTTGTCGTGAAACAAATGAATGAGGATTGTGAATCATCAACCAAGTTGTGTCATTCGGATCGGATTATATTGTGTTGCAACTTTGTATTTTAAGAGTGCAACTTCTATCAATTCTACTTTTAAGATTTCAGGGCACTTATTGCTATACATCTGTTTATGGATTGTAAAGAATAATTAATCGATTTTGTCAAATTATGGTAAAATGCGGGCCGCTTCACGAGTTTGACTCTACATGAGGAGGTATGTATGTATACAGGTATGACACAGTTAATCCTGCCCCCCCCCCTCATATGTATTGATGAATACAGCTACATGATTCAGTTTTGACTTAACTCCAAATTATGTGTTCAAATTGAGAGGTCTCCTGGTCAACCCTGCTTGTCTAAAGCGCCATCAAACAAAACTTGTGTAAGTTTTATATTTAGGGTTTGTGGGGGGCTTTGTCTCGATAGTTCTGTAATAGTACAGGAAATAAAATATATAGGCCTAGGCCTAAAAACTGTTATTAGCCTTATTTATCGAGAATTAAATATCTCACAGTCACAAACTAAATGCTGGCAGAATTATTAAATAGGTCATATATTAACATAGGCCCTAATGCTAGACTATCCAGTAATGTTACTGTTCAGCTTTTAAGCTGATTTCATCTCTTTTTATGCCTTCCAGTAAGTCATAATTTCAGCTTTTTCTTTTAATTTCAGCCTGTTTGGGGCAATTTATCACTATTTTTATCCTTTTCAGCTTTTTTTTTATAATCACATGACTCTCAAACCCCTGACTATCATGAATTATTTGTGCAAGTCAGGAGCTTGCATAAAATATTGATGACCCATTTTAGGGAAAACATTATTCCATGAATCAGTATTACCAGTCATGTCCTTTTTCAATTCACAAAGCAGTACATTTTATGCTACACTTCAGATGAAAGTTTCATCTAATAAATAGTACTTCTCCGCTGGGTCATTTTCTATTGATATAGAATGGGAGATCTCTCATAGTGAAATTCATCCTGTGAAGAGATCTCAATGGATGAGTGTGATGCTATTTATAGACGTGACATCATTTACTCGTAGTAAATCTCGTACGCTGATGATTCGTTGTGCTCTTGTACAGTGATGGATGAATCGGCTGAACTTATAACAGGTCAAATCTTACCTGGATTTGTATCGCTAGTGATTGACAGTCTGATTGATTAGCTTAATTAACTAAATGATTATTGTAGTTAATTAAAACAGGATGAACAAAGCTTGAAGAATTTATTCCGTACTGTGATTCCTTCATATCATGTTTTTGCATACATTTGGAACTTAACCGAGTCAGAATTTTGTGGGACATGTGATTCACCGTTTTTAAGTGTGATACTAAGGATTCTTTGTCTCTATAGTCTGTGTTACCTGTTTTCAAAATGAAGATGGAATGATCAACTTGGTACATTTTGTAAGTATTTTTATTTTAATCAATAGGGTAATTTTGTTCATTCATTCTTTCTTTTTGGTATCTCTCTGTTTTTAGTATCACTTTTACTGTCAACTCCTTTACTTTTGCAAGTACTTAAAGGGGCAATTCATGATCCACTTTTCACCCTCAAGGTCACCTCTATCAAATTTGAGTTTTTTAGCTTATAAGAATTCTTAAGTGGTATATGTTACGATCCCCAAACCGTTCTTTCATATGTGCTTGCATTTTTGAGAAAAGTGAGAAAATGTGTCATTTTCTAATTATTGTCGGGGCCCCGACAGTAATTACAACACAGTAGTCTATGAGGCTTTTCAAAATGCTGAAAAGCTTGTAACTTAGAAACGAACAGTCGGAATCAAGTGAAATTTTCAGTATATATTTATGTTGTACTCTTCTTTTTATTTAGCTAGAAAAGAGGCCACATCAAAATCATGAATTGCACCTTTAATTAATTGTCACCAAGTGCCACCAGCAGACCATATCACAAATGTGTGATTAATAAATTACAGGGATTTATAGTGCACTTTGCCTCCCCTGACTTTATTACATTTTGCGAAATTGAATATGTTTTGTATTGTTTATTTATTATTGGAACCAATATGAATGTTTTCAGTTTATGGTTTGATGTATGCTTTTTAGTTAAGTTATTTACACATTTTTACTGGTGCATTTTGGGTTTGTGGAATACCATTGTTGTCATTTTGAGAAGGTTTTTTTTATATACAGGGGTGTGAGAGTTCAGATTTTAATCTGATTTCAGATTTTTTCATGCCTTCAAAACACATAATTTCAGCTTTTTTGTTTATTTTCAGCCTGTTTTTGTCAATTTGTCACTATTTTCAGCATTTTTCAGATTTTTTTATCAGCTGACTATCACACTCCTGTATATAATTAGGGCATGATAGGTTGGTATATTTCGTGCTACATTTATTTATAACGCTTTTCACGCTAAGCTGGCTTTGCGCAAAAATAAATGTAGCACGATAAATGGCATACATACCGCCGCACGTAAAAATATCACAAGCGCGAAATGATTCAAAATTGGCCCATATGCGCAAAAATTACCGAGTGCGAAAATATTGGCGTTTACAGAACTGAATTTGCTGCTTTTCTCTACAAAATATAGGTTACCATAATTAAAGGTGTCTAGAATTCATTTACTGTAGACCAAATATGTGTCTTCCAATATTTTTAGTTTTGATGAAGATTTGTATCAAAGAAAAGTTAAGTCACTAAAATTGTCTGAAAAAGTCATTAACCCAGATTTATTATAGGGCTGATGCTTTAGGGAATTCAGTTACACCTTCATCAACATTGGGATTTGAAAATCAAAGGCACCGTTATCATTTGGAGAATTAGTTCATAATTGAATCTAAAAATTATCCCGAAAAGCTAAAAAATGGCTTTGAAAGTTTATTAAATCATAATGAAAAGTGTGAACTCAAGTTCAGATGTTTTGAAAATTATGCAGTCCAATATCTAATTATTGAGTAATGATGCCCATATCACCAAAATGGCCTTTTTGAATTAAAGTCTCCTTTTTTGCAGTCACTTAGGGTGCCAGTATTTTAACACCAGCACAAGTTCAGTCTGGGCCCTTGGGTCTGGTCATAAACCACATTTTTGTATATTTTTGGTCAGTTTATTTCCAAATTTTTTCGTCATTCATGCTGATATCTTCCATTCTTGCATGCAGCCTCTAGGAAGGTTGTGTTGACACCATCACAACTTGAATTTTGACAAAAAGAGGAATTTTCTCCTGGGAGGGCCACTGTTATTATAAGGTGGACACCATTGTCCATGTGCGTGCACAAAAATGAGTAAAAATTGTAGTTTTCTTACAAAAGGGAACTAGAAGGGTATCAAAATTGCAAAAAAAAAATAAGGGTATAATGTACAAGAACTTGTTACTTGTAATATGGGTATAAAAATAAAATCTTACTTAAAATGCAGTTTCCAATTAAAAAGAACAATTAGTTGACAACTTTTTTAGTTTCATTGAACTCTGTTATTGATGTTATGAGCTTTGTGTTGTTAAAATGACAATATATATATATATATATATAGCCAATAAATCAAGAATATCTTTTGGTAAACATTACTGAAGGCTTACTTGAAAGAGTAGGCCTATGTTTTTCAGACTTGATTTGAACATACTTGCTTAGGGTGGGAAAATGACAAAATACTAAGGGTATAATATGAACGAAGGATAATTGAAAGGCCATGTATGGACATGGTGTCTACCTTACAATGACAGTGCCTCCCTCCCCGGGTTGCCTTTAAAGGTGTAGCTTCCGATCACATTCTCATCCCCCAGGGCTCAACCGGAAGTAGTATATTTGTTGATGCCAAATGAAAGTCCAATTTTTTCTGATTATAAATCTAAAGTATCACCTCAAAATTCTCTATAGTTTTGGAAATATAGCACAAAATGTAAATTATTTGGTATACCTATTTTCCATTTCTTTTGTATTTACATAACAGCCTCATCCCCAGGGTTGCATACTTTCTTTTGTCTCTCAAGAGAAAACAAGACACAAGCTAAGGTTGAAACCTTTCACAACACATTTCAGAGGTCATGGTCAATCAGTTAAAAGTAAATTATAGACATCCTAAAATAGGAACCTACACCTTTAAGTTAGAAAACTTGAAATTGAGATTGATTTATTCTTTCTTGCAGTCTTTCTTTTGTCAAGTGTTTCTTATTCTGCACTATTAGTTGGACTTTTTTGTGACCATATATGATCATACACCGGACTCAAAATTTAGTCAAATTTAATTCAATAAAGTTTCAAAATTGTATATTTACCACAAATTTACACCTAGGAAAACAAGGTCACTTAAGGTCATTCTAAAAATGTTTCAACTGTCAATTCAAAGGGAAACTTCAAACTGAGTGCCGCTGCTTGTGGAATAACACTTCATTACATGTAATTGGACCAAAGTTAAGCGACTAATTTTGTAATTTTTGACTTCAGGCCATATTTGAAGCACGATACAATTAGTGGAGTAGATTGCATAAAAAAACAGTATACTGTGTTAATTTGCATTTGGTTGGTAAACTTATTAGTTTTCAGTTTAGTTTTGTATTTTTATTTATTTATTTATTTTTTTTTTGGGGGGGGGGTTGTTGTTGCTGCAACCTCCCTCGTATCTTTTATAGTAATTCCTCCATACCCCATGTGGAACTAATATATACCGGTAGGTATCGATCCCCGTTTTTTATTGATACCAAAATCGAGGTCATCATTAAAATATGCTTTTGACTGCCTTTTTTTTGGGGGGGAGGGGGTTACAGGGATGCTCAAAGTAGACTATACAATGTGTGATTGTTATGATTACATTTAATTAAATTAGATGTGTGTGATTTTGTGCCCTATATCTCTTTTTTCTACTATTTTTCTGCAAAAAGAACCCAATATTGGGCAAATCATTGGTTGTTTTTGGCCAAAGTTTTTAACATCAAATTTTCTAAATCGAGTGTAATGGCAACCTACTTATCAATCAATGTACTAACTTTTGAAATTGCACCTCAACATCTTTGAGCCTGCTTGTATACATACCATTTCCCCAGATTTGGTCTTCCAAACAGTATATCAAATCATCTATTTGACCATCGGTCTAAATTTAAAACGCTGTGGTTCAAGGCCTGTGGAGATGAGTGAAGATGGTATACAGCAGGGAAGATGTAATACGAGGTTATGTCAATGTTGGTTTGTTGTGCCAATTGGAGCTCTCTAATCTCAAGGTCATGACCTTCGATTTGGATGCCAAGAAGGGCCTCTAAATGCCCTAGAGTTCACTGTAAATATTGTAGACTCACAGGAGATATACAACAAAGAATTTTGAGAAGAAAGAGATTCCAGTGCATAAGTTCTAATGAACCAACACACATTTGACTCTTTGTTGAACTTTATTTAACAAATTCTGGATTTGTGTTTTGTATTTGATTGAAATTGACAATAATATCAAACCTATAAACTTTTATAGATTCATAATTTACTTTGTAATTGTAAATTGCATTATAAATCACAAATTGATGCCAAGTTCTTTACAAGGCTTATGTCTTTTAGTCAATTTGGCAAGGACCTTTGTCTTCTATTTTGATTCAAGTAATTAATTTTAATCATTCTGAAAAAACCAGATTTTAACTTATGAAAATTTGAAGTAATCAACAGTTTATTTCCTTGCCATTTTTCATATCACAATTCCATGTGAAGTCTTTATTTGGCTTGAAAGATGTCATCAGTATTTACACAATGCTTGAGTTCAAGAGGATAATTCTTAGAAGAAGATTCTACAGAAATCAAGATCAAACAAAACTCTTGCACCACCAGACACTGTATTTTACAGCCCTGGGCTGCATCAACTCTTTCAGTTTGAGAATTATTTTTGTGAAAATAAAAATGAAAATGACATGACTGGATGTGATTTTATGCAAAGCAAAAAGCTTTGAAATTATTGCATAAAGGGCAATAGGACATCACGTTTTATGAATTCAAGAGACTTAGGAAGCATTATCAAAGCCACCAAAGTGGTCTACAGAGATCATATTTTCAGATCTGGATTTTGGAGATGTGCATACAAGTGTCTAGAGGTGTAGCTTCTATGGTTTGCATGGAAAATATATTGTTAGCTTAGAACCATCTTATATTAAGTATATTTCATGTTGGGCGCAAGCTTATGGGAATATCATCTTCATGTATAACAAAGAAATTGACTGCTTGGTTTCTGAAGATGAGAATATTGAGACTCATCTTCAGGGTGCAAGCGTATGGGGGCATCATCTTCATGTAAAACAAAGAAATTGACTGCATGGTTTCTGAAGATGAGAATATCGAGACTCATCTTCAGGGTGCAAGCATATGGGGTATCATAACGAAAGAAATTGACTGCATGGTTTCTGAAGATGAGAATATCATATCGAGACTAGAATGACTTTAGACAGTTTAATACCCAGAGGTGATGTATGACCACAATTTGCAACAATCATCACCCAACATATTGTAACAAATTTTTCCTTCTACCAGAGCTAGAGGCGGGAGAGCAAGCATTTTTTGTGATCATGCCAGGTTATAATAACTTATGTAGTAGTGGACACATTGTGACATGCGATTGATCATCTTTCAAGCTGAGTCACCGATACCACACCGTGTTACATGTCACGCCTTGGTATCGGCGCCAGTATTGGTGCCTATCGGTGTATGTAACACTAGTACCCCCTTGCTCTGTAGTATACTAAAGGTAATTTAAAAGAGGAAATTGTCATTGGATTTAATTTCAATAAATATATCAAGCTCAAAAATACCAACATGATCAGTTATGATTTGTCAAGTTAATGTTTATTTTCATCTGATACAAATATTAAATGTCCAAAGTTCAAATAAATCCATTAAGGCTATTTTATATACATGATATAAGTTGTGAAATTTGAAATCCTCAAAAAAAAAAAGTTGCATATATTGTAGAAGCTGTAGACTAAACTTATCTTCAGAAGTTCGCTGAGTTTTTTTCTACAACTGGGTGTGTGTATAAGCAATGTACAAACATTGTATTGTGGTCTCAAGTGCCCTGAAGGGGCTAAGCTGCGTTCTCAATGATGTACAAGCGTGCTTGATCTCGGCGGATTGTGGCGACGGTAGAGTGCATTGTACTAGCTTTGGTACTGAGCTTGGGGAGGGAGGATGTAGCCATGGCGGGACGATGGAGATGCAGCACTTGATTCTGCTTCAAACTTTTGTTTGAAAGATTTGGTGGAGAATTAATGTATACACGGTGATTAAAATAACATGTATCGATCTTTATTATGCAAGACTTTGATTGAAAGTTTTTTTGCAACAATATCAACTTGGAATAATTTGCTCTACCAGATAAAAGTACTTCTACTTTTAATGTTTAGGACTTGAAAGATATAGTTCTTGTTTAGTGGAGCTATCATGGTGGATCTAAATGGATCTGGATGTGTAATTTATTTATAAACTTAATTGGTGCATTTTCTTATATATATACTGACATGGATATTCGAATTGGATGGATTGACAAGCGAAATATTTGATAGTCTGTGTATTATCATTGTTTGACCAAAATGGATTTTTGAAGTTTGTTTTTTCAAGTGAAATTCAATCTGATCTTATGGAACCTTAATGGATGCTTACTAAGTTGACTTTATTGATATTGTCCATGTTTCTTATGGAAAAAAAACTACCAAGCATTATTCTGTGAAGTAATGGTAAGTATACAGTTGGACTGTAGCAATAATAATTATAAATGAAAAGCGAAAACAGTCAAAAAGTTGCCTGGTTTATTGTCTATATGACCATTCCGAGAAGGTTTTATTAGTATTATCGCTACAATGATTTAAGTTATCTCAAAATGACATATTGAAACATATAACCTTTTTTCACAGAGAGTGATATAAACTAGAAATGAATATGAATAAATTTATAATTTTGTTAGGGTTTTTTATTACCTATTCCTATATTAATGATTTAAAATAAATTAAAATGGTAACTTAAGTTGATTATATCAGATGTTATTAAGGGAAATCTAGGCCTAATTATTTCTTATAATAAATGTTGATTATTTGATTTTGTTTGAAATATTGTTCTGAAATATACCAAATCAACTTAAAATTTATCTGGTTAAAATTTCTTTTCTATCTTAATTCTAAATATAGACTATACATTTTGGCCTTAATTTGTTTTAAGCTGCAAAAGCAATATCATATTTGCTTGTTGGGTATTGCAATGATAATAGTCAGTAAACATAACATAATTCTTATGTCACGGTAGTTACTAACATAGCGTATCAAGTTTCTCTGCGTCTCGGTAACAGCCACACAAAGAAGGCAAATGTTACATCTCTGCATAATGTTTGCCCGTAAACATGGACTTGAATCGCGACTTGAATTTGATGTCTCCCATGCTTTGTTCAGCTGTGTGCGTTGGATACCCTACAAATCTACCCCAGTCTCTCAAAGCAGCTAGGCTATTTTTTATACATGATATAAGTTGTGAAATTTGAAATCCTCAAAAAAAAAAGTTGCATATATTGTAGAAGCTGTAGAC